>CAAKHB010001321.1:0-27209 GCA_901007665.1 Aeoliscus strigatus
AATACGTGTGTAGACAGATAGCATATAACCCCTGGAATGATGTCCAAACAAGACGGATAAACGTGAAACTCTAGTCGTCTTCCCAACTTTCTTTGAAGCAGACTTGTTGAGGCTCAGACACCAGTGTGAGATAGCATGTTTGTCACACAATCCTTCACCCAGGCTGATCAAGGGTGTTCGTCACACACTCAAACATGGCACATGTCTGTGGATAGGAGGAACTCCGATCAATAGAAAGACAGGATGGATCCTGAATAGAGATTCAACACATACAATCCCTTTGAAAGGATTAGGATGAGAGGGATTGGATGGCTTTGACACACATTAAAAATGACGTTTCTATGACATTAATAACTGGAAGCTAATTGTAGATGTAGTTTTGATTGCATTTTAATGCAGGTTAATTTACGCAGGCTTTCGCTGACGTGCAGTAAGCTGTTGTGAGTAAAGTAAAATTCTGCTGTCCATCCATGTTTTTCAACCTGATGTATATGAATGGTCGCTCACCTGCTCTTGATGATTTAATGCGTGTGTGAGGGAACCTGCAGCCTGCTGTTCTCCAATCGAGTTTGAAGGGATTTGTACCTCAAGGACAGGTCAGAGAAGGTGTGTCCATTAGCAGGTTAACGTGTGTGTGTGTGTGTGCATCTGGGGCAGGTTCTGAGTTTAGGTTTGGAAGCCTTTTCTTTACCTTCGACCTGTGTAAAAAGTCCTTTCTCTCACCCTGAAAGAATACTGTGCAGGCATCCCTGGAGGGCTGACCTCTCTCTGCTGGTGGGAACCCATTTGTCTCCTTCCTTCTTTCTTTACCTGGCTCTGAAAGGAGGATGCTTCAACCTATGCTACACGAACTAGAGATCGTCTTGAGTTTCACCTTTTACCAGAGTCCCGAGAGGATTCTCTCGGTTTTCTCAGGTTGAAGAAAACATGACAACCTTTTAGAAAACAGAACAGAGCAAGGCAGGAAGTCACAAAAGCCATATAACACTGCTAGGACTCAACACTGTGAATCACCCAGTACATAAATATTTTAGATGTGTCAAACTACTTGTACTACTTGTACTACTTGTACATTACACCTTTAAGTTTACCAATTCAAAGACCAAAAAACCAGTGTTTTTATATATATATATATATATATATTCTACACAATACAACTACAATAATTCCAATAAATGTAATTGGAGTGAACTGAGTGTTAAAACTTGATACAAACACGCAAAAAACTGCAGTCATCTCATCACTTCTTCTGCGGTTTAAAATACAGAAAACAGAAATCCTGTGTTGCAGCATGGCTGTAATTTAACCTCATTTTATCATTGTTTTCATGAACACCCATCATGTCACTCACTCAGTCAGTCAGTCACTCACACACACACATACACGCACCTCTGGATCGTCCTCTTTGAAAAGCAAACAAATAGAAAAGAAGGGGAAACTAAAGAAGAATCAATTGTTGCCGTGTCCCCAGAGATGTCCAGTCATATCCCTGCCACAGATAGGAAGTCACACATAATGTTTGCAAAACGGAATGATACCAGGGGTTCCCTAAAGGAAACTTGAGACCGCAGGACACCGGATCGCTGAGGGGGCCAGCGCCTCTGTCTCTATATCTGCAGGTACAAAAGAATCTACTACACTAAGTACTATTCACCACAGGTATGGGATATTTGACTACCATGTATACTGAATAAAGTAGGCAGGCACTTCTGTTGTTTATTCACATGGGATTATGTAAAGGTGGCACAGGAAGACAAAAACAACAGTGTCACTTTCACCTGAAGGTGACATCAGTAGCTGGGAGATGGTTTAAGTGTGTCCTTACACAAAGTACTTACATAAATGGGACCTCAGAGCATATCGTTTCAGATGTGATGGAGAGATTCTTTATGAATGTAAAATTGCATAATGTACATGCAAACCGTGAGGTACCCGATGTCTCGTGTTGACTGTTTCACACTGAAGCATGAAACTGTGCCTCACTGGAAATAGTATATTAAATTAATACATTAACAAATTTTTCTTTTTTCTTTTTTTTACATTTATCATTCAACCTCTTGTCGTCAGGATGCTTACCTGTTCTGCACTAATGGCCACTCAACAGACTTTTTGGAGCCAGTACTTTGTATTTCCCCAGGACAAAGAAATTGTTAACTCTGTTCATAAGCTCCAATTTTCATCCTTGTTAGATATGTTCAATAAGAGAGAGAGAAAGAGAAAGATAATCCGACACCAAATATCATCAGATATTGCTGGCTGGTGTGAATGCCAAATGTGTGAGACCTGTTTGAAAAAAACATAAAACCTATACAACAGTTGAAAGGAAGGGCTCATGCTGAGGAACATGTCAGCACCAAGACAGTGCCGTCAGTTGCCTGACATCTTTTTGTTGATGAGCCATCATTAGCATCGATTAGCATGTGAATATTCTCGTCTAGATGATGACAGCAAGTTTCAATCCACGTGCTATCTTTCAGTAGGGGGCTGTCCTCTCGCTTCTGTGTTGAACAAACAAGTCAATCAACTTCATCTTTGTCTTTGTAGTGAAAGTAATCAAGTAATCATGTCAGCAGAATTCCTGCATAGATAAAGGAGCAGAGTACTAGTCTGATGACTCTGTGTCTGCATGAGTAATGAATGTTTATCGCAGCTCTGTGGCTACTGGAAGAGGTAGAGGTAACACTGCTGTTTCACTTAGAACAGCAGCCTGTCACTAATAATACTACACTGCAGATAACCTAACGACAAGGTTCAGACATGATACGCCACACAAACAGCTACAAAACAGTTGTTTAAAACGTAGTGTTATCGAAACTTCTGTGCAAATTTACACGTCTGGTATTTCACTTAGTGAACCAGTTAATTTTTTTTTCTTAGAGTGGCTTATAAAAAACATGACACTGAAACAACAGTGGAATTAAGTGACTGAGGAAGTAACAAAAAGAAGAAATCTATACATACTTAACTGCCTTCAACAGAATTCATAAATCACTGCCTAAACACTGATAAGCTGATTTTGTCTACTAATTTATTTTTTTATCAAACATCAGTTGAATTGTTGTTCACTGAAAGAGTAAGAAGTGAAATATGAGAGCATGCATGTCCGTAAGTGCGTATAACTCTTCAAAGTTGCATGTTAAAATACACATTATATACATATGACACACTTCCTCATTTATGTAATTTTTCGTGATCTTCCGGAAATCAGTGCCGCATCTTTCAGTGAAAAGAAAGTGAAGACCAAAACTATTTCGAGTAAGTGGTGTTACGCATCTCTATGGGACAAACCTGTTTCTGTTTCAGTGTTACTATGCAATTACTGCTATTACTGGTATTTCTCTATTCATTCCTCATTGCAGACATGTCCAAACAAGTTCCGTGCAGTGCAGAGACACAAAGCTCTGACCACTGAAATTAAACAGCTTCTGCTTGTGTTTGTCTGTCTATCTGTAGTTCCTCAAGTGCTTGTGGTACATGTAGTAAATCTGGTGCAGCAGATTAAGGGAATATACAGTAATGCAACAAATGGATGATAAACTTCAGTCTGGATGTATGAGTATGTATATCTGATGTCAACCAGCAAAGATTCCAGGTAAAACTGCAGCAAAAGTTGCAGTGGTCTGAGCGGTCCCATTGCTCAACGTTTCAGGGTATTTAATCTGATCAACCTGGCCATAACAGTATCTTAGAATGCTATGCTAACAAAATCACCAAGAGAAATGACAGAGTATGTATTGTGGGAATTTGTGGATGAGTTGAGTTCTCCAGTGCATTTGTCGGGATGTTACACATCACAACACACCCGTTGTTGTGGAAAAGACAGTAGTTTACATGATGTCACCGAGGTCACGCCAGGCCTCAGTGTGAACTGTTCTGTTCTGGGACCGTTCCATTGCAAATGGACGCATGTCAAAAGTTGTTATGCCTGGTCTCTCCTCTGGACTGGATATAAGTTTGATTATGAAAGAGGAGATGATATTTGAACTGAAATTATTACTAGGAATAAATGTGTAATAACTAATAACTGATGTACAAATACTAAGTCATGATGAGCAATCATGATTCTTCACCTCACAGAAAGGACAAAGTGGGATGATACATGAATGCCAGGCATTCTATTCTATTCTATAGGGTGAGGGTTGCAGCTCTGCCACCAGCTCTGAGTCAATGAAAGTTGACTGACAACTTTAGAAGTTGGCAATTCTTTCAATTGTTTCTTCCAAGCAGTGTGATATCTGGAGCTGTTGCTTGTTCACGTGATCACATCAGCTGTAAAGTAGAAACATATCCTGGCTTACAAATTAGCTGTGATGATATCATGTAAAGGAAATAGAAGTGGACATGCTTAAGTTTCTGGCGATCTGTTGCCCCACGATGGCCATGAGGTGTGGAATTTGAGTGACGCAGACTTCGGACAGCCATTGGAACACACTATAAGACCCCTCCTTACATACGTCGTATCTACTAGTGTGGGTACCGGTGCTACATTAGATGATGACCCACTGGGTCATATTCCACAGTTAAGTACAAAAAAATGGACTGACTGGTAGTCTGAGTTGGAGAACTTGTTTGGAACTATTCCAGGAAAATGGCAACAACTGCCTTCTTTGGACTGCTTCAGGACATATTTGAATGTTACTGCGTGTAAGTGTCTGCTGTATTGGGGAACTGAATGGTTTTCAACCACAGGGCAGGTCAACTATGGTGTTCATCTTTATAAAAGAGAATTACTCATAATTTGGACAACTTAAAATATAAGTTGACTCAGCGCCAACGCTGATGTACAACCCACCCCATCCTCATTCACTTATTTATTGCAGTGTGACTGTTTACTTAATCTGATATATGAACAAAAGGGCATTCATGGAGAAATATATTGTCTACGTTTATGTTGTGAAGCTCATGTTGACTTTATTTGTAGATCTATCCTTGTTCATTCTTATCTCCGTCTTTTCTCATCACTCCTTCTCTCTGTCAGTCTCCTCTTTCACTGTATATACCTCCTTTTTTCTTCTTCATCTTTCATGTCATTTGTCATGTGGATGCTGGATGAGGTTCAGTAGCCTGGAGCCAATGGGAACCGTGTTTTATCCTGTGGCGCCTCAGGTGATACAGCTGCTCCAACATATTAACTGATTTGTACTGTACAACAGTGGTCCCCAAACACTGGTCCGCAGACCAGTACCAGTCTATGGGTTATGTTACCGAGGCTGAAGGATATTTTCTTTTGAAAAACTACTGGATTCTCTCCTGGCTTTCGCACGTCTCTTCTGTTTGACATATGTCACTGTGATAGTGAAATGAAGACCACAAACTTGATGGAAAAGGAGTGAACAAACATCGCTGCATAGCTTTTTTCTCAGAGGAAAGTTTCCTCAAACACACGTACATCTTTACATTATTTCTTTTCCCCTGTTGCCATGGGGAAACTAGGGAAACTCTTAAAACAAATATAATTATAATTTTAGACTTTAGAGGTTTAGCACTGTTTACAACATGACTCTTGACTGAGTCTGAATTTAGATGTTGCCTCCTTCACACAGAAAGCCAGTTGTATCGCTGAAGCATAGCTGAGGCACTAAAGAACATTTGTCTGTGCAAGGATTTTTTTTTTAAATGACAGATTATAGAGATGTACAGTAACAAAACACACGAAACAAAGGCTTTGGGGAAGAAATGGGTCCGCAGTCCCTGAGATGGGGTATGTATGTATATAGTATGGGTGCCCTTGGCCCCTCCCAACTCCCCTGGTCCTTTCTCTTTTTAATCATTTTTATTTCAAAAATTATTTCAATTTTTTTTTAATTTTGTAAAATTATTTCCTCCTCTCATTTTAAAGAGAATCTTGCCCAGAGCTGCCTCATGACCCTTGGCTGTAGATCTAGCCCTTATGCCTTTTCCTGGGTTGGAGAACCCCCAGACCCCAGGGACTCTGCCCACTGGAATAGTGCTCTTTTTCTTTTTTAGTTTATTAAAGTTATTAAAGGTTTATTAAAGGAGTAATGTAGAATTTGTATTAAAAGCGATATTTTAAAAAAAAAGATACGTCCACAGTGTGTTTAGAGACAGAGTGAAAGTGTCGCTTTTCCTGAAATTATATATCGTGTGAATTAATTATTCTGTATTATTTTACGTGTGTTTATGTTTACATATACAAGCCGCTAGCGATTGGTGAGTTGTGCTGGCACACAAACACACACACACACATGCACACCTCAGAGTTGTTATTCTAATTGAAGCCTCATGCCAGCAATTGCTGCATTTGCTTTTATCGCCCAAATTCAGAAAATTATTTTAATGAGAGGGGAGAAAGGCTGAGTGATAGGACCAGTTTGAAACTACTGTGTAATTGTCTTGATTCAAAACAAATGTTTGCACCACCAGACATTTATCAAACAAGGTAGCATCTTAAAGTATCATTGAACATGGAAACATATTGCAGCACACTGACTGGGTTTTATTTGAATTAAATATATTTTTTTTTAAATAAAACAAGCCTGCCAATATGTTAACACAGTTAAACTTGTCTTTCACACTTTTGATGTATGCACACACACAAAACCCCTCAAAGAAACTACATTGATGTTTTGGGGCTGGTGAAGGAACATGAAGCACACAGCCATGGGCCATCTGAGTCTGCGGAGGGCTCCACTCCGGCTCCAGTGGTCTACAGTTAGTCAGGGAGTCTTCAGACAGATGTGGCGAGCTGCATGTGATCAGTGCCACTATAATTTTCGTTTAGTCAATGTGTACTGGCAAATGAGGCTGATTGATGCCACTTGGGCAGGAATAACATGAAGTAACTGGTTCGTTTCCAGCTCTCATCACTGTTCACATATGTTAAATTGGGTTTTCATTGCTGACAGGATTTGTGTTTTTTTTTTTTTATCTGAAATGGAAATCTAGCTTCAGACACTTTTTAAAGCATTATTCAGTCAGAAAGCATCTTTTTTACAGCAGCTCTTTGGTGATTCATCTTATTTTCTTTTAGAATTATAGAGTTAGCCTATTTTCAGGTGTATTTTCCAAATAGACTAACTCCAGATTCACACTGGAAGTGTTGCGTAACAGCGGTGCCATGGCTCCACTTTGTTCTTGCCGCAATCTCAATTCACACTGGGAGTGTTTCGGAAGCGGAGTGTGAGCGCTCGACAAGACGAGACTACGAGACTCCCACAATCTGCTTTGTGGAAATTGCGGCGGCCAAGCACCAGAATAGACCTGGTGTGTATCTTTAGTTGGGTCGCCATGAAGGTCACTTCTGGGACACTTCGGAAACACACCGTGGCGCTGCTGGTATGAACACTGATTGACTAGAAGGATGGTGAACATCAGCGCAGTTGCAATGCAGACGCGTTCAGTGTAAATCCGGGGTAACTATTCCTTTTCATGGCCACCTCTTCCTCTTCTTTTGCTGTCAAAAGTGCTCTGGTGGATAAGTGTCAGAAGACTGAGTCTGCCCTCCATTGGCCCTCAGTTTTTGCTCCTTATGTAAATAGTGGGACCGCGAGTGGGAGGGTAAACTGCTGACCATGAAGCAGAACCATCCAGTTGGGCCTATAATTAGCAGCTTTTGACAGGTCAGCAAGAACGAAGACGGGAGGCGCTGCGGTCTAATCACCTCTCTACCTCTGAGAGTAGTTGGGATTCCATGAACTACAGAGACAGATACATTTAGTTTAGTCATTACCAGTTTCTGACTTGTAAGTAATGACATCTGTCCAAATGTTTTCTCTAAAATTACTTAACCATCAGACTTTACACTAATTCTAAAAGCCCCAAAGCCAAAGTTTACTCCTCAAAGTAATTAAACTGTGTAATGTGTTTAACAATATCTTTCAAAGTCTCCTGACTCACAAGAAAAGAAAAGTCTTTACTGCGGTTTTGTCTTGATTTACATGTAGAATGATCTCAGAGAGAAAGTAAAATATTTGTGTTATGCTCAGCTCTATGAAGTCTAATCCATGTAACGCTTAGCTAACTAGATGCAGATGCACTGTGACAACAGATGTCTGCGCTTTGACCTGGACCATGTTAGACTTGTCCGTTTTGTTAGTGTTTGTGTAATCCTGCGGACAGACTGACACTTGGAGAGGGCTGGCTGCCACCAATAGAAACAGAAATAGTAATCAGGCCAACTGTCTCTCCCCCACTCTAAGTGACAATTGCAGAATGATGAAGAGACTCATGGAGGAGTACAAAACTTAAGAATATACAAGGTTTTGGAAGAAGTCATCTACCAGATACCTTCACGCATATGGAAGATGATAAGGACCAAAAACCTTGTGTTCCTCTATCTGCATATTAAACATGCTATGTCAAATACTCTATTCTACTCTTGCACTGCATGAACAACATTTTCTGACATGTCTGGATTCAGATGAAACACCAGGAAAAAAAAATATTGCTATTACTGGGATTATTGTTGTCAGAAAAGAAGGCTGAGACTCAGGTAATGTGATTTTTCTGGCTGGTCCCTCACACTGCTGCAGTCTCAGGTCAATGGGCAGTGACAGGAAGTTACCAGAACTAACCATCTGCCGCCTGTTCTGCCTGCTGAGGCACTACATTTGGTGAAGGTCCTCTTGGTCGCATTTTACATTGAAGCACAGAGTTGGAAGACATGTTAAGGATGAATAATGACACACCAGACTGAAATGATGAGAATAGCTCGAACACTCGCCTATGTTTGTTTAAAGTGACTTAGTGCAAATCTGCTCATGTGCAGCTCTAATCCCACTGGGAGTGGAAACAAGTGGTTATTTTCAGAGAGGGATCAACATGCTCATTTTTTTGACCTCTGACTTTTCTTGAGTGCCAGGACTCCAGGTTGCCTTGGTTACAGGCCAAGTCAGTTTGACGAGGAAACACTTAATGTGTGTAATTTCTAAAGACTTAATGATGACAAAGGATTATTTTTATTTTCCACTGAACGTAGCACCTTTTTTCAGCAGAAGCATTCAGGAGCCCCTGTTTTATTGAGGGCTCCTCATTAGACTAATTCCAATCACTTGGCGTGTGTGTGTGTGTGTGGGCAGGGGCTGCATATGAATCTGCACTCTGTGGAACAGAGTCTGCCCACCTGTGGTCGTCTAACTGCTACTATTTAGGGGTCTCCTGTCTGCTTCGGGAGGTTGTTACCATGGAGGTAGGGTTGGACCAAAGCAAAGGGGGCTGTTTCTAGATAATTGAGGTCCCTGTTCACATTTTTACAGACTTGGTTTTAAATTGCAGCCACTGAGTGTTTTCTTTTTAATCTGTTTCCAGATGAGACTGTGTAATTGTAATTATTTGATGTCCCACTCATTTACCCAAGTTACAGTTCTCAGTGGAATTGTAGGTGTGTGATCCACAGTTTCTCACTAACAATGTCTCACTTGTTCAAATAGGGTCAGCGGTCACGGCATTATTCATGGTGCTTGCAGCATGTGTGCCATGAGTGGTGGCATGGATTTCCTATGTTAAAAAGAAAATTAATGTGCTACTTCATACAGCAACTGCACTCATGAATAAAAGTGATATTTTTTTCACTTCACAGGGTTGTCAATCATCCAGATTCCTCAGCCTATCAAAATAAACCATTCAATATCCCAGTAGATTGTGGTAACCGGTCCTAAGAGGTCTGTTGAGCTCAAGTAAAAAGAGCTGTTGAGCTGGTTATTCTCGGCCACCAGGTGTTTATCAAGTGTAAATATGTGTTTGTGTGTGCCGTGGGATTCTGTGTGAATCCAGTGTCTGCTTTTGGTTTCCATATTTACATTGTGTGTGTATGTGTGTGTGTGTATTCAAGCAACATCTTGAACAGCTTGTCCACTTATTTTGCAGGGCTTCTCAAAATAGCTACAGTCTCAGTGCGATTGTGTGTTTTATGTGTGACGAATACTTCAAGAAGTGTGGGGAAGTTACCCTGGCAGCTCGTTCTGCTGCCGAGTGCGATGTCCAGCTCAGTGTGGTGCGTCTATACTTAGAACACCATACCCAGTGTGTGTGTGTGTGTGTGTGTGTGTGTGTGTGTGTAGTGTTGAGTCTGCCAGACGGAGACAAGGGGATGCCTGTGTCCGCCCTTGCTTATTAATTCTCTTGGGGTGGGGGGCTGTGGCTAACAGTTAAAGCTAACCACAGCTAAATTGAGATGTTTGTGTATGTTCAGGCCCAGAACGTATTAGTGGAAGATGTGTATGTAGAACTGTCAGTTTAATTTGCCTTTAAACAATTTATGTTTGTATGAGTAGTGAGTAGGTGGAGGGCCGTATGTACACATGTGTGCGCAGGAGCCCACTCCACTTCAAAACTTTTGTGTTAACCAAACTGCTGGACCCCACAGGTTTGAAAGTTAATTCTTGGTTCTAGGTTGAGGCTGGATTTTTATTTTGGGGCTTATGAATGCATTATATCAATAATACTGTGTGTGTGTGTGTGTGTGTTAAGACTGCAACTAATGACTGTTTTGTAATGACAAGTCAGATTATGATGCACAAAGAGTCTGAGGCTCTCATTCATATTATTCATATTCATATTTCATACACACATTCATAGGCTAGTTGAACCTTCTCAAACGTGCTTGAGGTAGCCCCTAGTTTGGTGCTTTCAGCTTATTACTGCTGCCTGTCACTGTTTCTCGGGTCATGTCAAGGGTGAAATTTTCCCAAACTTTGGATCGTTTGTTGCATGAAGGTGTCACTAAAGCTGCTTCCATATTGCTGCTTCCCAACTATTCTGTCGCAGCGGTTACTAATGCACATGCGCTATCAGCGGGGTTAAGACAAGAGAGACGACTAACCGTGCCCTAGTTCACTTGGCCCTAACTACTAAATTAGACATTAACTAATTTTGACATTGACTAGTCTTAGCAGTCTTTCCCTATTGTGTGTGTGTGTGTGTGTGTGTAAAGTCCTTCATGTCAGTATGGGATTCTCAATGAAAACCTAACTACGCTTTCAAGTAGCTTTGTTCAGGAACTACTATAACAAATCAATGATTTTCACAAAGAGAAGAGTGTGTGTGCGTGTGTGCGTGCGTGTGTTAGTATGAGAGTGTTTGAGGACAATAGCTTCGGCCTGCGTGCCTTAACTGTGGTACAAAATGTTCAGGGTCAGGAGAAATGGCAGCAGGCCAAAGCCCTGGACCGGAGGAACCAACATCCACCTCTCGTTCAGGCTGTCTGGTATATAAAACACTGTCAAGCTGGGTCTCCATAGAGTTACATAAACACTCTGGATCCTAGAATGTGAGTGTTTTTGGGGAAATTTGATGTTGCTCTTGGTCATTTACAAGATTCCAGCAAGTTTCACTAAATGCAGTCTGTGTTTACCTTTGTCTTGGTAATTTAGAAGAATTTTATTTCTAATTGAACTGAACTTCAAAGCTGGCTTTGTGATGCATACACTCATTCAAAATGTGAAATATTTCCCTCAAAATTTGAAAACCGTCCTCCTGAGAAGAATTGCTGACAGGTATTGCTGACATCTTTCATCTACAATTCACGTGTTTGCCAGCATCCATTCCAGCTCCACGTTGCATCCTAACGTTTCGGGAATTTCACCTGGTTTGAGTTGTGTCCCTTCACATTTTCCTTGCTGAGCACACAGCTCCTGCTGAGGTACACAACGCCCCTAGTATTGTTTTCATCTTTGGCTGCACCTCAGGACTTTACCGCAGGCTATTGTTCCTGCCAGTAGGGAACAGAATCTCAAGGCAGAGTCACACAATTCAAGCTGACATGCACAAATTTATTTTGGAAAGCACTGATATTATTGAAAAATACATTTCTGAGCTGACAAAGACCAGACACCTGCATGTTTCGTTAATCTTATTACTGAAACTAATCTTCGCTTGTGTTGCTTCAGCTTCTTCCAGGTTCATGTAGTCAGTTGCACTTAGCTTGCTTATTCTTTCTTTCTTAGCTCTTTTCTTTCTTTTGGATACAGATGTATTAACACATAAAGCCCAAATAATGTCAGTATAAGATGCAGCAGGCTAACCATTAATATTTATGGTGTAAACTAATAATATTGCATTGTCCTAAAACTGCATGTAGGAGAAGGTACACTCAAACTGTCCTGATAGTCTGTAACACCCTGCAAATGTTACATCACACTTTCTGTGAAGAGCTATTCTGTTTTAGACCAAAAACCTTTCAAGCACTTTCTTGATGGTGTATGCTGTTTGAACTAAACTGTTTGTTAAATATTGGAGTATATTGTATTTCACAATATATTGTTATTTCATTTCAATAAAGTCAGTTATTTTCCAATTCTGTATTTTGGTTTGTTACAGATTTGAATCTTTGTTTAGAAAAACAGTTGCATACAGCTGCTTTCTTACTTTCTTACTATTTTGTTGTTTATTTGCCCCGTTTAGTATCTTGTAAATTGAAGCCATGACTTTTCTTACTTACATTTTATGGAGATGGAGTCCATGACTGGTGCAGTTTTGAGCAAAACATGCACGCCTGCAAAACCACATGGACAAAATCTATTCACACAGTAATCAAACAACAAGACTGGCTAACATGTACACACTCAGATGCACACACATATTTACACATTCTGAGGGCTGACACATGGCAAGGACCACCCAAGAAGGAGCAGCCACTTTGAAAATAATGAAAATTCCACGGCTGCCCAACTCTGCACAGCTCGACACTGGAGCGTGTATGAAAGCCTGCATCCCACCTGGTTGTAGTGTCTGCTGATTACAGGCAGTCAGCCATAATCATAAACACATACTCTACGTACAGTTTTATATCTGCACAAAACCCGCTGAGGGAGATCAGCAGCTTTAAAGCCAATTGATCGAATTATGACAGTAATTCAACATTGTTTTACTCTGGGATATATTACATTGGAAAAAATGAGGAGGAACCAGGTAGTCGGGAGGCTCTCTGGCTTCCTGTGTCCAAAAGTTCTTCAGTTCTCCCAAATAATGGACCGAACCCATGTTTGCTACTCAAGTTAAGAATTGAAAGCGTTTCCAGACCAATATCCATCACCTCTCTCTGTAACAAACAATCATTAGGTTCACTGTCAATTCTTGAATGACTGACGATTAAATATCCCGATGCTGAAGCTTATCATCTACCTTGTTCCCCAGGGACGTACCATGACGAGGGGATAGAAGTCCAGCTCTTGTAACACACACAAATCTTGAGAAGAAAAGCCTATTCCGTCAACATGAGCGCTGTTTCACTCAAAATCAAAAGGAACAACTCCACACTGCTCAGAGTGGTGAGGAGAACAAAAAAAGAATAAACAGAAGGTCAACAAGCTAACAAGTGAGCATGGAGGACAGATGCCCACTTTACACAGTATTAGTCCCAACACACTGGGATTTCTTTAGTACTCTTCACTGCATTGTACGTTGGAAGAGAAAACAGTGGTAGATATCAGAAATCTTTTACTATAATGGGCCAGTGGCCTCTAGTCAATTGCATTGTGCAATAATTGACACAAAACCACTGACATTGGGTGTCATTTGCCATGAACTTACTGAACTGGTTATGTACACAAGATTATGTTTTTAATTTTCTCCGCAGCACTGTGGTCATTAACTTTAGCTGCCTCGTTGATATTAGTGGCATATATACGTTTTCTGTCTTGGCCAGTGTGACATGGTGAGGCAGTAGTTTCACTTTGCATTTCCATTTTGGTCCTGTGATGAAGTGGTGACCTGGTATTTGCCCATTTGACACGTGGGATCAGCTCCAGCATAACCGCAACCTGTAACTGGAAGAAGCGGGAGAAGATGAATGAACAAACGAAATATGGTCTTCCCTCACTAGTGAGAAGACTTGCGTCATTGAACAGACATTGAACAGGCAGTTATAGGTACATGTCAGAGTTACCAGCTACGGCTGCGGCTGCCCAGAGCTGAGTGGAAGTTTCTATGTTCTGTAATTTGATGAATCATTTCAAATAACTGCGTAGTCATAGCTTGGCTGTGATGTGCGGATTGGTTGTTTGCTAACCAAAAAGCACGATTTCAGCCTTTAGCCACTTGACAGTGGACAGAAGTCTGGAAATACTGGTGTGGACGCACATCGCTTTCTGCTTTGTCATGGGGTGGAGCGGTGTGGTGAGAGGCCAGGACAAGTCTGGGCAGGTCTGCCATGCGCAATGACCATAATAATTTATTGAAATTCTGTATTCAATATAAAGTCGCACAGTTGACTCTAATTCCCTCCATGTCTGTGAACATCTCTTTAATTTTTCTTGCATTTGCATTTGCACACACATTGTCCGACAGCAGTCATTTCAGTAAATGGGAAGTGAGTTTTTAGCTCCACCTCCAAAATCATCTGGTCAGCTTTAGCCGCTATTATTGAAAGTATAAATGCAGAAAATGATGCAGTACATCCACTTCTGATGAGGCATTGCTGACCCAGAACTATGAATCTACTTGTAGAATTAACTTGAAGCTCATACATCTCGAGGGGGTTTTGTATTGAAATGAGAGAGGAGACGTGGTTTAGTATAAAACCACGTGCTCTTGTATAGGGGTGGGGTTGCTCAGTGCATGTCCAGGTTGTAGGAATTTCCATGTCATACCATAAACTGAGTCAACCAAAAAACGTGTCCACTTGCGTGTGAGAAGAACACATAATTCTCGTTTCCCCACATTTTTTTGGGTGACTCAGAGTCAGAGTCAGATCATTTGACTCTCAGGGCAAACAAAACACACTGGTGGGAAAAAAACAGAAGTTTGAAACATGGTGGTCTATGACTCACATCTGCCTTATAGAACTCATCCCCTCCTCAGTCCCAATAACATCTGTCAGAAACGCCCTTGATTTGTTAGTCTAGTTAATGAAATGTTACGATTTACATTTTGAATTGACATGTTCAATTATGGCATCACGTTATTGACCAATCAGACAGACTCAAATATACGTTCACATAGACGAGGTGCAGTGCTACTGATCATCTGCAGAGTTTTCCTCATTTCAGGGACAACAAACTCTAGAATGGGCCCCAGGTGTATATAGATTATTTGTTTTATCACAACCAAAAATGCCAAATATTTGCCTGAGTGACAATATTCTGACTTTCCCCCTAGGGTACTGTCGTTTTTCACCTCAACTATTTTTCTGTCAACGTCACGGTACAATTGCCAAACAATCACGTGTTGTGAATACACACACATGCATGCATGTGTGGACACACACACACGCACACACACACACAGACACACAGACAGCCCCCGGCCTCCACTTTGCGTATTTGACGTAACTCGACTGAGAGAAATGCTCTGACAAGTCAGGGCATGTCAGTGTGCTCACATTTCTTTTCTCTCTGCTCAGTATTTCTCTTCCTCATCTCTCAAACCTTCCTAGTGAGGTATGACGTATGAGATACTGGCTAAAGATTTGTTTTCTGAGACACATTTCACACTAAAGACGGTTTACAGCAACCATCCGCTGTCAAATCAACCACACTCCAAAAACCGTAGGTGTGAATTCTATTAAAAACGTGTGTTGCATCAGCTTTGTGACATGGCCAATATTTAATTGTATATATTTGTTCTTATTCCAGGCCCCTACAGATAAAGAAAGAACAGCTGAATAACACCTGGAATCACTTTGCGAGGTAAAAGATGCTAGTTGTGTGTGCATACCATTTCCTCTGAAAACCTTTCAAAGCTGTTTTTCTGTTGACCTTTTTTGACTAAATACAAACACATTTTTGACTAAAGAAACACATTTGTCATCCATCTAACCTGTATCTCACTATAGATTAAGGTTCTAAATGAATATTGATCATGAGCATTACACAGTGACAGGGACCAACCCTGGCATTACCCACACAGTCATAGAGAAGATGTGTTCTGAGCCATTGTGTCACCAGCAAAGACATTTGCACACTTGCAAATCACAGTTATGAATTATGTAAACATATTAAAATGTCTGATAAAAGCGGGAAGGTCCACATGAGGGAGGTGTTGAACTGAACCTTAACCTGTAGAACTGAATTGAGAGGGAATTTCATTAATAGTGTTGTCAAAACAGAAACATGTGGGAATGTTGAGTTATTGTCTCTGAACTGCTGAACCTTCAGTAAGCCCCAGGTATACATGTGTATTTTTAGTCTCAGACAACTTGTTGGTTACAAACATCTCTTCTGTTACGGCTGCTCCATTATGCAGGTGTGATGGTAGAAAGTTCTGTCACTGAACTCACTGAGCAGCACTGAACAGCAAAATAATAGTCAATTTATTCATTTGTATTGTCAGTCACCCAATAAATTATTATTATTATTGACATCCTTCCATTGAGTCCCAGCAGGGATTTTACCCAGCAGCCTCTTTATCACATCAGATGCTGACAAAGCTCAGTGCAGATTGTAATATGTGTTCAGGGACATGTTTCAGGCTTCTGTTTCAGCGCTCTGTCATTTGTGTCAAGTCCCATTTAATCATTGCTATTGATTGTTCTTAATCGCTGCTCTCCGTTTCATCTAATTTGGTGAGTGCTTCTGCAGCCCTAATGATATGCCCGCTGCCATCTGGTCAAGGCATCAGGCAGATGTGGTTATCAGCCAGTTCCCAGTAGACGTGCTCACAGGACACTCAGAGACTGAGGCTGTTCCTCTCTGCAGCTCATTAACGTGTTTTCTACATGTACCTAAATGTGCATTGTTCTTTATTTCCACATGAACACACATTAAAAGGTGTGTTTGCAATAAAATGGCACCTTCAAAAATATCTTTCTATAGTTTTTCTGAGATTTAATTTCCAATGTCCCTGAAATGTTTCAAGGTCCACATGCACCAGACATACAGAGGAATTGAGAGGCTGTTTCTCACTGTCCTACAGTGACAAAATGAAAATGCACAAGAAAAGACATTCCTGTTACTAAAGTAGACAATAAATAATAAAGTACTGCTATTAAATAAAAAATAAGAATACCAATAACATATATATATGTATAGCAGCAGAAGTTTTCTTTCTTTGTTAGATAATGCAAATAAAGCTAAATAGATATATTGTGCAAAACCTATTGCAGCTTTATTGTGCAGAAAGTCTAGCAGCATGATGATGATGATGATGATGATGAATGATTAAATCTAGCAAGAGGAGGCAGGTCACCAAACTACAATCAGCTTTTGAGTAAAAGGGGGAAAAAAACAAGCAAAAGATAAACTGGCAACAAGCAGCGTGTCAGAATGAGAGCAAGACCACAGCATGGATAATGGGCGCTCTGTACTTTGCCTGATGGACCACAGTTTTACAGCCAGTAGAAAAGGCCCTTTACTGTCTGGTCACTCAGTGCCAACAGATGTGTTTACACAACCTTTATTACCTGTCGTTAACAAGCTGTCAGCATGTGTGCATGAAAACAATTGAAGGTTTACTCCATCGGGTGTGGCTGAAACTGGCAGGAACATCAGCTTTTGATTGAAAAATAAATAAATCCTGTGCCATAAAAACTATGCCATAGTTGCATCCATGTGGATGATGTGTTTCACCAAAACCATTTTCTCTTATCAAAGTAATAGTAAATGAAGGTTTTTATTTCTTTCCCCAATTCATTTATTTTATGATAAGCTCTTCCCATGGGGTACCCCCATGTCATTGGTTACTGGAAGCAACCACACCTGCAGACCAGTGGCAATTAGTTGACATGGGTCAATAAGAGAAGCTTGTTGAAAATTGAGGCAATGTGCAATTTTTTCGTTGTGTATGACTTGTTTTCTTAATCGTCATTTCATACTTTAATTTTTTCTGTCTTTGCTGTTTAGTCAAGGAATAAATGAAAGAGATGTGAGGAATGTGAAAATAGCTCCAAAGAGAAAGAGAAGAGAAAGCGTTTATACAAAAGTAACGGATATATAGCAGACTCTGACCCTGTACAATTTTAATCTACTACGTCTTGTTTTAAAACTTGAAAAGATCACAGGGAAAATGAGCGACGAGGCAATGTAAAAGTGGGACGGTCCACAGCTGCAGGCTGTAGCACAGACCTCTGCAATTATAGGAGGGCACATTAGCCAAGCAAACACCAACAGTGGACACTGCAGGAGTGAGTGTGTGTGTGTGTGTGTGTGTGTGTCTGTGTGTCTGTGTGTCTGTGTGTCTGTGTCTGTGTCTGTGTGTGTGTGTGTGTGTGTGTGTGTGTGTGTGTGTGTGTGTGGGCGTGCGCACAGTATAGGGGGGGTATTACTGGTTGGATATCAGTGTTTGTTCTGGCACTACGCCAAGTGTTTCTCAGCTGTCCATAAGAAACGAAGAGGACAGAGTCTGAGAGGGAAAGAGTGAGACTGCCCAGAAGAGATGGGAATGTGTAAAGAGAAGTAATGCTGCAAAAAGAGAAATGTGTGGATGACAATAGACTGAACAGACTGACTCATCCATGTGGGGCTGGAGGAGGATGAGGAGGGGGTAAAACGAGAAGAGGGGGGAGGAGGAACACACAGGAAAACAAAGAAAAAGAAGCCTGAAGGTGAAAAAAAACGAAACAATGGGGAGCAAGAAGGAGAGTATAAGATAGATAGATTGACGTACATTTTTTTGCAATATGACAACAGCAGTACAGAGAAAAATAATTCATGTTTCCAACAGATGTTGGTCAGGAACAAATAACACTTTATAAACAAATGAACACACCATATTTACACGTAGATGGCAGGATACACCCTGGACAAGTCACCAGCTCTGAGTGTGATCAATTAACCTCAACGTGCTTTTGGAGGTGGGAGGAAGCTGGAGTACTTGGAGAGACACACAGAAAGATCCCAGGCCAGGGGTCGAACCTGGGACCTTCTTGCAATGATAGCAAGCTAACATTCAAAGAAATAGAAAATGACAGCATATAATGCCAGTTTTACGATTTGCTCATGTTTCACCTTCTGTAACATAACACCATGTGTTACTGCTAGTACTACTATTTCTAATGCATGGGTTTGAATGATTGAAAGTAGAGTTCCTTCATTTTAAAAGTAATTGGATGATAAACATAAGAAACACTAAATATAATGGTAGCACTCATGGAATCATTGTAGAGATATGTCTGAGCACATATGATCAGCAATCTGTCATGCTCTGTTAGTTAGCAACAGACACACAAAGTCAATGTGTACCATCGAGTTCACTCATCAACTGTACAGCAGTTCCAATCAAAAAGAATTACGACTACGTGAGACTCGTACATTAACTCGTCTTCTGTTTAACACACACTCACAGAACTGTCGACGCCCACTTTGATCGCAGTGGCTTCCCCAGCTAGCGTGGTGTTTATAGCGTGTAGTTGTCGCCTCTGCCTGACTTAACAGTGGAGGAGGAGGGTGTGGTACAGAGTGACATGACTTTTAACTTCATAAAGAGCAGTCAAGCACAATTAGTACTGTTTTTTCCACCCCGGTCTGGCTTCCCAGCAGCCCCACGGTCTTTTCATGTCGGCTTCTCTCTGCCCAGAAGGCAAAAAAGGGGGATGCCACAGCATTGGGAGCCACATCTGGCACTGATGTTAGATCTCAGCCCAGAAGTGATGTTGTGGGAAGAGGAAATCCTTTGACAATGTGATTTTTTTTTTCCGCTCAGAGAAGCATGAAGAGAGTGTGGTTTGTTGGGTTGAATGTGAACCGCAGCGTCAGGGAAGAGATGAAAGATTTGACAGGAATTCAAGGAATCATGTCTCCATATAAACAGTCACAAGAAAAGTGGGACAATGGTTGGAAATTTGACCAGTTTCTCACAATCCTCTTCAAAATGATTGCTGTTTTCTGTCATACACCCGCTGGTTATAAGGCCTTAATGTACACAGTGCTCCTAAGTACTCTAAAAGGCAGCTCATTATACTGTGTGGTGAAAACAACAAAAGACTCATCTGTGTCTCTATGTTTGCTGACTCTGCTCGCCTGCATTGCCTGTCTGTGCTGCAAGCGTCTCTTCAGGCTGACAGTGTCTTAAGCTCGCTCCTTTGTTGGATGGGTGAAAATCCTCTTGGTTGCAGTATAAAGAAGGGATTTAATCTGTTGGCGATACTGTTAAAAGCCACTCAAAGGATCCAGGGGTCAGTCCTTCCACTTTGATACCGATTCCACCACTAGTTTACTGAAAACATGAGATTTCAGTGCATCCCAGCCCAAAAACAACAATGAAAATAGCCAGAGAGCAGAGTCTCACACATCTCATGATTATTCAGCAAAATTTGAACATCTGATGATGGCACACATTTCTGCTAATAACAAGACAATTTCTTTTTCCACATTTATTTACACTTATCTATTATTTCATTAATATATTGTAAAATATGAATGGGAAACACTTGTTTGAAGGTTGCTGGTGATCAGAGATGATGTCGGACGTCGCTTTCAGATACAGTAAGACCTCGTTGAAATGAAAGGGTCGTTTGTTTCTCAGCACTGGGCTGCGACAGTCTTGACTGAGAGGAGTCGTGGTCACATCAGAAAAACGCTGATTAAAAGGCTGAGTCACAAATGGCTGACGAATTACAGGCCAAACACAACAACATGAACGGTGAAACAGTGGGTATCCTTCTGGGGAAGACACCAGAGGCAGGGGCAGAAAACTCCTGACAATGCTTTGATGATTGACAAATGATAAATTATGGGATAGTTTGTGTTTGTTACCGCGGAAATATAATATTAACGATAGAACCTTGGTGAGTCTGCGCCAAGGATGACAAGAGAGTTGCAGAGCCGTTCCGGATGCTTGTGGTTGCGCAACACGGTGCAAAGTCTCACACACTTGATTGTTGTCAGTCTGTAAATAACTGTAATTGGTCACAATTACAGTGGTTCCTCTGGCTTCCAAGGCTGTGATTGGTAGGTCATCTGTCATTTTCATTGATCCACTGGTGGATTCACAACCACTTTCAAGAGAATGCTACCTTGAAAAATGCTTGAAAAACCCAACTGTCTTTTCATTTTAAGATGAATGCCAAGGCTAAGGTCTGATTAGGAAAACATGTGCTTGTGTTAAATTTACTCCAAGCTTAAGGTTTGGTTTCTTTTGCAATTCTAACCACATGGTTAAGATTAGAGGATGCTTGTGAAGGAAATGGCTTTGATTCACCGTTACATACCAGACCTGAACTTCTTTTTCTTCTTTTTTTTGTACCTAAACCCTCTGACACTATCTTTAGCTGTTCAAAGATGAATGAGAAGAAGAGAACGAAAAGATAAAGTATATTCAAATGGGTTTTAAATTGACGCTTGTGACAGTCTAAACCAAACGATTTGTTTGAATTTGACCTTATTTGTAAGAAACCAAACTTCTCTACCTTCTAATTCTCACAGTGGTCACATGGGGGCATACTTCAACCAGCCATCCTCAAATTTCTCATTCATGCTGGCCTGACACACATTTAAAAAAAAAAAAAAATACACAATTGCCATTCATGCTACAAAGTCGACACACCACCTCCCGTCTGCTTGGGTACGCTTTGTCAACATACACACACACGCTCTCTCACATGCACAGACAAAAACTCCACAGAGCATGAGCACCCCTTCCCCCCAACCCCCTCGTTGCCCGTCCATTTGGCTGGTGCCATTTGTTCCAGTTGTTTTGTTAGTGCCAAAGGAGAAGCTGCTCTGCGCTGGTGGTGCCGTGGAGCCTCATGGTGGAACCGCTTGTTCAGACTAGTTGAAGATGGATGTGACGACCGGAGACTTAACTAAGGATTTTACCATCAGACAAGAAGCTGGCAGGAACATTTGCTGCTGAAGCTGCAGCATTAAAATCATTGATATTTCTGTGCTCTCAATATTAGGAACATTTTCTCTGTAAGGTTATATATATATATATATATATATATATATATATATATAATTTCTTTATTCAATGCTCAGAATATTTCATTATTATACATGTACATATATAGAATGCCATCTGAATAATAATTAAAGAGTATTAAAGAGTATATCCAGAGTATTTTTAGAATAAATAAAAAGCTTTTGGCATGTAAAAGGCACGCACATGTGATCACAAGTGAATCAGATGATTCTTTGAGAAAGTGGACAGACCACACACACCAATGCACTCACATTAGCACATGTGGTGAACACACATGCACCTGAGCCGCTGTGACTCAGTGGGTGGTGGAGAGCTCGTCAGATTCCATCAAACGTCTGTAAACTGATGGAAAAGGGTGTGCTGTTTAATCGTGGCTTTAAGTGTGAGAGTGAACACTTGGCATTGGGATTAAGGCAAAAACATTCTGCTGAGGTCCACATAGCTGCGGCACAGTGTTACATGTCTGGAGAGGTGCACGTCAAGCTATGCCATAGGCAACATGTCGACGTGGGCCCTACACCGCCGATGTGACACAGACGCATGAATCGGCCTTAAGTCAACTCTCTCCTGTAACAGTTGAGGCCTCATAAGAATGTTTTGCGGCGCTGAAGTTGATGGGTGGGGTGTGGGGGTGTGAGGGGTAAAATGGTGTCTGGGAGCAGATGGCGTGCTTGTCCCTTGGTTTTTTGGTGACGTCCACTGGGAATTGCATAGGCCTTTAAGCATTCCTTTAGAGGCCACAGACAGATAAGTGACTTATTTAGTTTGCCACCATCTGGGCGCAGAGTGAGTGCCCGGCTCGCAGCTGACAAGTGTGTGCATGTATGTACTATAGCAATAGGGTGTGGAGGGGCATAGAGAGAGGTCCTCCTGGAGCGCTGTCTGTGCATACACTCGCTCACTGCCCTCCTCCCGATGCGTCGTCATCATTAACTCACGTGCTGTCGATGGGAACTTTTTTTTTTAATGTCCCCATCGCCACTGTGGACAAATTTCGTCCAATTGTTGTGCAGCTGACAGTGTCTTCATGGAACATAGCATCTGTTGTGACACAGAGGGAGGGAGCAAAGGATGATGGCAGGGGACCGTGTTACGTTTGCCAATTCCCCTATTTCCCATCGTTTGGGGCTTTGTGTGCATTGTAAGTACGATGCTCTGCTGCGCTGCCAACTCTGATCTGCGCTTGACCTGCTGCATATCTGCCTGTTGTTTATGTTTAGCTCCTTTGTCACAGGCATTACACACATGCAACTGTGAGCACAGTTTCAGTGCAGTGGCATTTACTGCTGCATCCTTTCTCACTGCTTTCGCTCCAGATAGAAAACACTGGCTGCCGTAATATTAACAACTTCCATGAAAAACAATCAAAAGCGAAAAGTTGTTCATTGCTGGAAAAGACAGCTAATGAGAAAACTAGTATATCTGTATATCTGTCTAGCTATACTCAGTGTACTGCAGGGCAAAGGAATCTTGCAGATTGTGATGCAGTGCACCAAGATGTTTTTTTGTTTGTGTTGTTGATTTTATCTTGGCTAATTTCTCAGACTTTTGAAATCTACCCCCAGAGCCTCAAAGTACTATAAAATATTATGTTATAGATTAGATTAGATCAAACCTCAAGAAATTGCAGTTCCAAAAGCAGCATAACACCATTAAAGGACAACACACAGCAAAACATAAATAGAATATCAAACAGAATAATTTACAGTGTAAAACCATGTGAATGCAGTATACAGAGTATACTCAAATGAATAGCAACAGAGTTGGGTTGTGTGCAAAGTGCAGTGTTTATCTGACTTTATACTTGTAATAAATAATAATAACATGAAATCATTTTCTCATTAATGCCGCTGAGGACATTTGCATGGCCGCTGTGAAAGACACCTCGCTATGTGATTCGTGTCGAAGAAATGCATGCGTTTCAGTGTTCTGTTTACATTCTGTCGGAGCGATGGGATACAGTGGCATCTCTGTGAAGATAATCTGCAGCTGAGCCCCTTGATTTCCATGTACACAATATAGGGTGAATACCCACTGTGTAAGTACAAAACCCCAAAACACACACTGGGAAAGTTTCCCTTTACACACGCTCTCTTTCCTAAGTCCTCTTCAAACCCGCCTGCAGCCATGTCACCTGCCTCTCTTTCCCCTCTCAGCCAACTATTCAGCCATCCATCCACACACATTAATGTGTGTGTGCACATGTATGTGTGTGTGTGCACCTCTAAATAGGCCTTTCCTGCTGTGTAATTGCAGCTCGCGTATCAGCCTGTTGGCGTTGGTCTGCATGGAGACGAAAAGATGTTGCTAATCTGCCAACATAATGCAGCAGGTCAAGCAGCCAGCAGAGGCTGAATGCAGCCGTCGGACCGCAGCCACAAATTAGGACGGGTTGACAAGGCCCTGCAGCCTTCTGGGTATTGTTGTGAGCTAACAACAGCGCTTAAAGCATCTTGCCCTGAGTGAGGGAGCAGTCGAGGGAAGGTGAAGATTGATCGTGGCTTCGTGACCTGAGATGACGGCTAGAACACTCAGTGATACAAGTCACAATGTCGCCATCGGTCCTGTGCTGCATGTCTTCATGGACAGGTTGAACTTATTTCATCATTGTCTTTCAGACGCAATCGAAGATAAAAGTGGAATCAAGACACTTGTAGGCGGAAAAAAGATGACTGTAGCTCCCGATCAAAAAATAGAACCCTAAAAATGATGGTTCTACATGCGAGTCGCTTGAATGCTGAAGGGATGAACCCAAACTCTGCCGCTCTTCAGTGTGCTGCTGTCCGATGAATGATGGTCCTTTGTTGCGTATGTTATAAAAGCGGCCGTGGCCATCCCTTTTCATAGGACCTGGCTAGCAAATGTGAGGCGTGAATAGCATTAGTCCGAGTCAGTGCACCCATAGCGGTTTATCCAGCCCTGAAAACACAGCCTGCTAGCCCTCCTCCCCAAGTTTTATGAGCCAAGATGATTGAAGGAGAAGAAACCTGCCATGCCAATAGAGGAGGACAGGGAGGAGAGGAGCAAGGAAGAGAGGCATCAACGATGGATGGATGGACAGATAAAACAGAAGCAGCAGCCGCTCAACAGAGGACTCACATCCCATGCAATGCGGGATGTGAAGGGGAACAGGTTTGGCTCGGAGGCCCTGAAAAGGAACCTGACAAAGGAGATAGAAGGAAGAATGGAGGCGGAGGACTCTGGCTGTCAGGACTGGCACTGTGTCGGAGTTAGATCTCATTTCTCAAGTGTCATCGCACTATCTGTCTCCTCCCTTCTCCTCTCTGTCCAATTACCGACACAATGAAGATGGCCTCCTTCCTGCAGAGCTGCATATGGTTCTCTGGTTGTAAAGTCATAACTCCACTGTGAAGCTATGGCGTTTTGATGGGTACAGTATGTGTGAAACTGGAAGGGCTGCAGGAGGTTGAACATCAATCAAAGACCAATCAAAGACACTGAGAGCTGTCACACTGTCAGTTTGAGTTCCTGTCTGTTTTAAAAAGATGATTTTTTGTTGTTGGTTGGTTGAAGAAGAATATAAGCGCTTAGGTTCTCAACAGAATTGGGGATTTTTTTTGGCCTCTAGCACCATATTAGTTTGCCTGAAGCTGAGTTTGTGCTGTGAAGGAACTCAACGATCACATTGCACCGCAGGCTGTGTTGTCTGTGGGAATGCTGCACCCATGTGCCATATGTTGATGGTGATCTATTGACGACTAGTGTTTCATACCACGGTGGTCAGCTGCTGAGGAAATCACAGGACAATCACCACCTTCCTGTCCACCAACAACCATTCAGTTGATTTTTTTTATGTTTCAACATTAATCTTGACTGAATTACTTTCTTCAGTTGAGGATGCAAAGTGAATATGACGTCAATGAGATCTTTGACACACACACACACACACACACACACACACACATCGTTTTACATGAAAGATCAGTGGTAACTAATAACATTACATTTTGTGGTACAAAAGCAGCTACTTTTTTTTGATTAAAAACAAATTGGAGACTGCCTCAGCTGGAATCAAGAGGATGAACTTTCCATTTTATCTGAAAAAGAAAAAAAAAGACATCTTTTAACTGGGCTGGTTTAGGCATCAATCACAGCATAATATTATTATAACTGACTCAGTGGGACAAGGTTTAATACAGCCCTGTTTTTGTCATTAATATTAATTGATATAATTCAAAGGGGAAAAACACATGAATATGCTTTCTTTCAGACGGTAATTTTCAGTTTGATCCCATTTCAAACTCTTCACAGTAACAGTTTTCATTTCATCCCTCGTGTGTTCTGTGGGTTAAACGCAAACATTTGTCCATCATAAAAGGGTTTACAATCAGCTCATTTCTAAATCAGGAGTGTTTTCAAACAGTCAGAGAATACGCGTTGAGCTCCGTCACGTTCTTCTTCATCAATCCAGTCCCCTTGATGCGTGCTGAGCGCAAAGTGAATTAGAGATTGAAGTGGGAGATTCACCCCCCGCCCTCTTCTCCAACCGAGACCAAAGTGGAGATGCAAAGAAAAGGAGGAGACAGAAAGAAGATATTTGAAAAGCTGCCACGAGTTGCCTGTCACGCCGCCTCCTGCGTGGATACAGCCGAGCGCTTTGTTGCCCACGGGCATGAATACGAATTGGATGTAAAGAGAGAAACGGGAAATCGGGAAATAGTCTGTCCGCGTTATTTGATTTAACTTTGTCCTGTCTGTATTCACTTTGCGTTGTTAACTAACGCAAAGACTCATCCTCGTCGTTAAGGTGATGAATGAATAAATGAATGAATTAATGAATGAAGCTGGTTTTAGTTATTGTCTGGAATTAATTCTGAGGCGTCAGAGAGTCTCTGGGAGTTCCCACCTGTTTTTACAGGCCACATTGTACCGAAGGCCATCAATAGATTTACTGGTTTACACGTTTGCTGTAATGATTGTGGCACACACGCACGCACGCACGCACGCAGAGAGAGAGAGATCCGGATACAATCACCTTTATGCAAACACGTGTCTCTGCTTATTCCGAGAAAGAGGGAGAGGCAGACTGTGGTGGGGGTGTTAACGGGTCTTAAAGGGTAAATTAAACGACAAACTAAATGTACTTACTGTACTTTCAAATGTCAGGTCTGCGCAAGAACATATAAATAATTTGATGCGTAAAGACGCACAACAGGCCGGCTTGTCAGGAGGTCACACTTTACTGATGTCCAATGGAAAGAATAATCACGGCGAGGGTGAGACGTATGTGTGTTTTGATTAGTTACCTTTAGTTACTTTTGTATATTTAAAAACATAAGACAGACGAATAAATATGTCCTGCATTTCCGGTAATGTCAGGACGATTTTGACGCACTTTCAAAACAAACACCGAGCTGAGTTCGGGCTCCTATTCGTCACACTATAGGTTAAAAATACGTCTTTTTGTGTGCGGGGGGGGGGGGGGGGAGGGGGGG
>CAAKHB010001321.1:27229-42066 GCA_901007665.1 Aeoliscus strigatus
GTTAAAAATACGTCTTTTTGTGGGGGGGGGGGGGGGGGGGTAACGGGGGTCAGGGAGCTTTAACTCGGTGACAAAGCCTCATTTGCAGGTCAATGCGATGGCACACTCGCCTCTCCTCTCCATCCAGCTCTCCTTTGTTCCCTGTCGCCTGCGCCGATGCCAGATGGTCATGGAAAATGCTAATTCTCTTCGGCTGATTCTCCTCCTTTCTGGATTTAATTGCGGTCTTTGCAGACTGTCTCAATAACGGCGTGTTGCGAGGGGAATCTGATTGAAAGTCGTTTTCTGTTTGCTCTGAAATTCTAGTTTGAGTTGCAATATAAAGTAGAGCGACCGCACTGCAGATATTTCCTTTACCTGGTCACAGATCAGTGTCTGATTATTGATTATTGATTATGCGCAGTGGAGCAACCCGGCATGCTTAAATAGACGCCATCTTATGTGAATTACATTTTAAATGTATGCCACCGACATAAAAGAGAAACACTTTAAAATATTGACAATGCAATCTTTTTTTAAATTCTACTTTTATGTGAGTTGAGTTGATTGATTGTATTCTCCAATTTATTATTATTATTATACTTCCTGTCTTCAGTGTATTGTATTATTCTTGTCTTGTCTTGATTCAATAATAACACTTGTGCATTTTTTTTTGAGTAAAATTAAATCGGAACTATTATTTGAATGAGAGTTGTTTATTTTTTGTTTCTGTCTCTAACTATCAATTAATATATGAATTATTAACATAAGGACTAACATTTTTCAACGAACCCTAGCGTACTGACAGCCGTAATGAAGCACATTGAAGGTCAGATGGGAGCTGCAGGGACCCTGAGCCTGCTTCTCTCCATCAACAGCTGCTTGTGTAATTATGTTCTTCTGCAGCAGGCTTGTTAATGAGGCCTCTATATATGTCGCCTCCTTCCTTTCTGTCCATCACACTCTGGTAGATGAAGTCATAACAGTCATCTACTTCCTGTACTCAATGCAACTATATATACTCAAATCTCTTCATGAAAATTGAATAGTAAAAATTGCTGGGCCTCTAATCTATCATATGATATAAATAAAATATACAATTAGATAAGTAATATATATTATGCAGAGTTAGAAAAATGATTGAAACCTTTTACAAGCTGTTGCATTTTAAGGCCTTAACCTGTGACCTTTTTTACAAGGGCTCTAGTTTTGTACCTTTTTTGAGAAAATGAAGTCTGTTTATTTGGACAAATTTTATACAGTTACTCATAGAAGTGGTAAATAAAAGAAGCTGACCCCTTTAGAGCTGAGGGGAGACTTGAGCCCTGGGATGTGTCCACTTTGAAGGGACTTCATTAAAGTAACACATGGACAGCTGTTGTCTTTAACATGTAAACTATTGAGATTTTAAAACTACACTCAAAGGTCTGCAGCTCCCCGTGGACATATGGGTGTTAATTAGCTGGATATAGTCATAGATTAATTATAATATTTTTTTTGACCATTCGTATCAATAGAACAGCCAGACAAAGTGTCCTTTGTTCTCTGATGCAGGACATTCTGTGGATGACTGAATGGGTCTTGGCTATGTCTACATGGATTTGCCATATGGCAACAAAAAGGAAAGAATGGAGCCTGAGAGGGCTTTGTGTTGGAAATCAGAACAAGCCCTCGGAGCTTATGGCTGCATAGAGCTGACAAAGTCACTCTCACCATCAAAAGTCTCTATTTTTTATCTCAAATATCAGTGTCAGATAGTCAAAGCTATTCAGACAGAAGGATAAAGGTATGGATAATTTTGAAACGTGCTTTGTTATATACACGCTGACAGGGGTGGATGGGCCTGGAAACGTATGCTGAGCTGCTTGGAAAACTGCATTTAGGAGATGTCCCTACCAAAATCGGATGGTATCTCAGTTTTTTTTTTTTTTTTCAATTTTGTTTCTGACCTTTCCTAAAATATGCAGTGATTATTAGATAATTACTAAGTGATATAGTTTGTCCAATGATGATGCCTCTTCTTAACAGACATGTTTGGAAAAACATGATAAAACTTGTATTTTACTGTAAGTTTGACTGTGCAAAGCTTTTGCCTCTTTTACAGCCCCAAACATCAGCACCACCCATCCATCCATCCCACTGCTGTGGAAAACCTCTCACTTCAGTGAGCAAACCAGGCCCTGTGTGCTTTCAGACGCTGCAGTTGGCTTCTTTCAATTAAGGGTAAACTTGTAAGTATGACCTGTTGAATGGTTTGTCTCAATGGTGGAGGACAATTACAAAGCCTTATAGTTTTCTCTTTCCAGCTCTGGCAGGTGGCCTCCACGCCCGGTGTATCCACGGTGGAGCACCCTGTGTGAGTGGGTCTTTAGGGGGCTTGTTGAGTGTGGGTGGGTGGATGTGGGGGTGTCTCCGTGGCAGACAAAGCGGAGATCCAAAGGCAGCTGCTGCTTCTATAGAGGGACGAAATGGGCCTTTAAATCCCAGCCTATATCCCACAGCTGCCGTGCTGCTAAACATGAATGGTCCCCACCCAGACACATACAGGCGGAGCTCAGGGCCATGTACCTGTGGTCCTCAGGGTCTCAGGGAGTCTGAGACAACATCGGTACTGCTGACATCGCACCAAAAAGCACAAATACATTACATTTGAAGTAGAAACATTTATTTATTTTCCTCACGTCCTCCTTTTGGGCACTTGTATGAAAACAAAACGGCTCAGAAACACAAAGAAAACCTACTACTAGGGGGAAGCTACATGATTGCAAAACACCACAATAAAAATAGTAAATAAAATAAAATAGGCCTTTCGGCAAAATCAACAATTGTCAAATATAAAGAAACATAAATAAATTATAAGTTAGAATAGTCTTAAAAATATACATTTACAGGGAAAAAACAGAACAGAAATAAACATTTATAGGCTATTGTCTCTATAGAGCTGTACACTTTTGGCCAGTGTAGACATTAGACAAGAAAAGGGGTTTAGGATTGCACAGATGTTAAAAACATTTAACACTGTCGAGTGGCTGAATGCAAAAGCAACGATGAATGCTACATTTGTACTGGATAGAAGTCATTCGGCGAAATCCTCCGCTCCACTCCTCTCCGTGCCGGTCAGCCCCGACAGGCCGCTCCGGGGTTCGGGCTGCTCTTGGCCGCTGTGCACCGAGCCGGGGCCCCCGGCTGAACGGGCGTCTACCTCCTTCCGGCGTTGAAATAGCGTGCGTGTTGGGGTGGGAGCCCCCCCGTCCGTCACACAATCCTCCGTAGATCCTCAATATGCGAATATGTGCAAACTCAAGTACAAAACATCTGCAAAGAGAGAAGGAAGTCGGTCAGTGGGACGCAGAAGGAACGGATTCCACAGCAGACGCGAGCAGCTCTCCGGTCGAACGCCGCGGAGCCTCCGTCGCTCCCCCCTTTAGCCGACGCTTTTCCCGCCACTCGGTGACGCCCCGCCCCTCCCCCACCGCCGCTCCTACCACAGCTACTATCACTGCCCCGTCCCCGGCCGCCCCTCCCCCGTAGACCCGGCCCGGGCTTGTTTTTTTTTCCTCACTCGTGATCAAATCCATTTCGCTAACGTAAACCAGCGCAACAACACACACACTAATAATCAACGAAATGTCGGTTCGTTTGTTCGTACCTTCAGCGGATCCTCTTCCGTGGAGTTTGTTCCACCGGGATTGGGGACTTGGAATGATGGCAAGGGCTCATATCAAGTGATTTCCTTTCAGCAGCCTTCCTCCGTTTCACAAAGAAGTCTTTGGAGGGGAAAATATGTAATTTAGAAACACACTAGCCATGAAAAAAATGAACATTGCTGACGGACAGCAGACGTCCAGGTTGACATACGTAGAAAACGTACCTGTGATGTGTGTGTTGTTGTCGGTCGTGGCCGAACGTTTGCGTCGAACACATGGGACTTGTCTTTGCGTCGCTTTCCCTGAGTTCAGCTTGTCCTTGCGGTTCTCTTGGTTGACTTCCACCGGGCTGTGAGCGCTGCTGCCCTCAGCCAGCCTCTCCAGTACATCCATCCGAGGGCTCTCTGGAGCGACGGGGTCCGACGACGGTCTCTGTTTGACGGGCGTTGCGGGCACCGGGACCCTGGCGGTCTGCGCAGAGCTCTGGTAAAACACCGGGGTTTTATCCACGGGCACCTCTTCCCACTCGTAATCCCCAACCAATGGCGTGTTGGCCTCAAAATTAAAGTTCCATTTCTGCTGATCACGCTCTGAAATCTCCCGCAGTTTGTCTTTCATCTCCCGGCTCAGCTCTTCGTGATCCACCGGTCCGAAGAGGTTGCGACAGACGCTGGTGCGCCTGTGGAGAGGGAAGGTCCTCCTGGCCACCAGCCTCTCCAGCGCGCTGCTCGTCAACTGGACGTTGGACATCTCCAAAAGCTCTCCAGGAACACGGAATTCAAAATGTATGTCTGAGTTCGATCCCTGATGGCTGAGTATCAGGTGTTGTCTTGTCTCCTCTCCGCTCACGTCTCTCTATACTCGTGGGTTCAGTTTAAATGTACCTTCTTCGGGACACTCCGGGTATATAACATCCAGTCCAACAGCCACCTCGGACGACATTGCTATTGGCTGCTACAAGTCCAACCCACTCCAAAACACACACACGTACAACCCCCACCCTGATTTCCCGTCAGCCCCTGGTGCTCGTTGGCTGTGGGCCGATCAGAGCGCAGCGTTTTGATTTATCCGAGTCAAACCGGGGTGAAAACACAGCAGACTCTCCTCAAAGTCGATTGTCATTTCAGTGTCTTAGAAGTAAGAGAACATACAACACGTGTACATTTAGAGATCACACCTCTGCTGCGCATGGATCGCTCCAGGTTACGAGATGATCGGTGTTCCTTCTCACCTTCATCTATACTTTTGTTCATACTCTCGCCGGTCCCACCATCGACCCTCCCCCACACACAGGAGCATGCACGCCGAGGTTTCGTCGCCACAATAACACCTCCGAGTCTATTAGGCTTGTCTTCGGTCCGGAGACTGAAGGCAACATGACGCGCAGGAGAGGACAGAACCCATCGGCTATAAATGACTTAACGCAAAGATGCATCTTTCAGTTTTGTCGATGATTACACCATGCATACAAATAAAAGATTAGGTAGATTAGAATGGATTTCTTCCCCCGGTGTACAGAATTTACATGGGGAAAACGACTGCATTCAGAGATGTGGTCAGTTAACTTTTGGTTTCAAACTTCTGGTTCAAACAGTGTATGGGTACACGTATACGAAAATGGCCCCGAATACAATTACTATAATGATCCTCTATATTTATCTCCAGATTCTGCTCAGTAAATTGCCATTGACAGAGCACCATCCCTTAACTGCTGACTCCGCTGCACACAGCCAACGCCTTGTTGTTGGTCGGTGAGTCCGAAGCGCCACCCAGTGGTACAACGATGAGGTAAACTGATAAGGCAAAAGGCAAAAACAGAAACAAAAAACTACAGTTTCTACACCAATCCCCTTTCTTGCTGTCATGATTTAATTCTTTCCCTTGAACTAATCAGATGATGCTGTGCAACAGATTATTCACCTGAATGGCCTCAATCCAACTCAATGACATGTGGGATTGTATTTTTTTTTAATCTGTGTTCTAGCGATGCACTTCCCAGGTGATGCTGAACACTTATTTGTACTGTGCTGAAGAAAGAGTCACAAATCCTACAATACCTTTTGTATTATCAAATGCGTAGTAACTGTGATGTCAAGACCTGCCATTGTGTCATTGCGTCACAGTTTTAATCAGAACAATATTTTGCATGTCAACGGTATTTAAAATATGTTGTATGGCCTTAAAAGCCAAATAAGAATTTATTTTTGCAATTTTTGCAAGTTGTAAATTATATACTCCGTGCAAAAAAATATATATCTACAAACGTATTTATTGTGAGAATGAAACTGTCTGATCCCTCAGATTTGTTAGACTTTAGCCTATAAACTGCTTGTAGTGATGCAACTGACAAAATCAGCTTAAAATTTAGTTTGTTGGCGCCATCTAGGGGTGAAATTCACTAAAACCCCTTGTTGAAATGGTCCGTGCAATTTGAGAGAGTTTCTGGCTAAAGTGAAAGTGTAAATGATCAATAAGTGCTAAAAGCTTTTGCCCATGTAAATAAACACACAATCAAGTGTTTAAAGTGGTTGGGAGTAGGTTAACATCAACTCATCACAGCCTTTTTTAATGGAGGATTTGCATTCAATACTATCATGACAGAAATATTTTTACCATCAGTACATAAGTAAAATACAGACGTATTTTATATTGAAATAGACATGATTTAGAATTAACTACTTTTTTCCTAAATGTTTTTATATATTAGTGATTAAAATTGTTTGATTGTTCATACCCTTTAAATACCAATACACTGATTTAGAATAAAACAAATTCCATGATATATGCGCATTGTTCAGTTGCCTGATTTTACATATCTGATCTGCTTTTAACTCCCTTTTAGGTGACCTTGGATTTTTTGAACGGTTTTTATTGTTCGATTAGAAAAAATGTACAACAATCACAGTTTGTTTTGCTCCTCTTTTATTGTTGCTGCTGTGGACGGGTGTTGAATAGGTGTTTTCCAGGGCACTGAGCTCCACCCCCACCTCCACCTATGGACCACTGACCTCAACAGCCTTTTGATGTTAGGCGCTTCAGGCAACACCACCAGCTCTTTTCAAGCCAGATTGATCCTCATTAGATCTACAATTCCATGGGAGACCTGTAAAACTGCATGCAGCCTTTTGAGTTCGATACTCCTGCCTGACACACCCAGCTGGAGTGATTTCCTGAATGAGTTAGTACTGTTTCCTACGTAATGACCCACACCACCTAATGATGTAAGTGTGCCTGTGAGCTCTGCAGAGTTTTCAGTTTTGTGTGTGAGTTGTGTGCACTTAATAGAGTTGTGTGTACTATTAAGTGTCTCACAACATGTCTTATTTTAAAAAAAGGCAGTTATTGTCTTTTCAGTCATATAGTTAGGGCTATTATGTGTTTTATACCAAAAGAATGTATTAATCACACTTTTCACAATTCACATAGATACACATGAATTTCAATTATAAATATGAATAAACTTCACCAACGATCCTCCCTATGCCTAGACTTGTCAACACTTTCCAAACTGAAGTAATGATGCCCTCAATGGGAGGGTATAGTATATCTATCTATCTATCTATCTATCTATCTATCTATCTATCTATCTATCTATCTATCTATCTATCTATCTATCTATCTATCTATCTATCTATCTATCTATCTATCTATCTATCTATCTATCTATCTATCTATCAATCAGCTGGAGAAAAGTGTCAGGAGTGATTTGTGATAGAAGAGTTTCAGCTAAGGTGAAGGGAAAGGTTTACAGGACTGTGGTTAGACCAGCTATGATGTATGGTTTAGAGACACTAGCGATAGGTAGAAGACAGGAGGCAGAGCTGGAGGTGGCAGAGTTAAAGATGCTGAGATTCTCTTTAGGAGTGACCAGGATGGACAGGATTAGGAATGAGGTCATCAGAGGGACAACTCAGACAGGAAGGTTAGGAGAAAAAGCTAGAGAGGCTAGATTGAGATGGTTTGGACATGTGCAGAGGAGGGACAGTGGATACATTGGTAGGAGAATGTTAGAGATGGAGTTGCCAGGTAGGAGACAGAGAGGAAGACCAAAGAGGAGGTTTATAGATGCAGTGAGGGAGGACATGGAGGTAGTTGGAGTCAGAGTAGAGGATACAGAGAACATTGAAAGATGGAAATTGATGATTCGCTGTGGCAACCCCTGAAGAGGGACAAAACCGAAAGGAGAAGAAGAAGAAGATTTGATTCTATTTCTAAAATATTTGTCTTATCTCTCTCTCCTATCTTAGGGAAATATATAATATATTAACTTGCTTATTAACAACTATCACTGTAAATCCTATAAAACTTGGATTCATTGATTATATTTGTGATGTTATTATATTATTGATGTGTTAAATGAAATTGTATTTCATTTAATTGTTAGAGCTTTAGCTGTTTTCTTTATAATATTATTCTGTGTCGTAATGACTACTTGATCATGAAAAGAGGAGTGATTGATAAAAGTATATCAATTTCGGGTGAAAGAAATATTTATTAGTATCTCTAATTATCAATAAAGACATATTAGTCCATCAATTTCATGTCACAAATTTGTTACTGAATTATATTCCTCACAGAAACGTAACATTAGACTGATATATCGATGTTATTTGTATTAAGAGACTCTACATCCCATCTCAGGTTTATATTTTCTTTTGCACACCTTGTTGATTTCATGCTTTCTTTGTAATTGAGGGGCCTCAGGTGATCTGGATCAGAGAAAATCTGTCAGTATATCAAAGGAATATTCTTACTTTTGAAACAACACATGCTAATTGTCTTTAAATGGGTGTGCTCAAATGGTTATTGTAATGGAAGTAAATTGTTTTATATCCCATGCAATCAGACATTTTAATGTAATCCAGACAAACAGTGGAGCCTGAGGCCACTGCTTCATTCATATATCGTTACAATAACAAAACCTCTGTCTTCCAGTTTATGATCGACAGTGGCCGTAATCATTCGCAGGCGTCCATGTGTCTCGTCCAGGCCTACAGGGAATGTTGCCTTTGGCTGTAGATACAACAATATCAGTCATTCAAACACACACAACACATATGCACACATAGAAGATCAAAGCTTACGTTTGAAGATAAGTAAGATTTATAAAAAAAAATGAAAATTAAACAATTTAAATTAAATATACTGTGATGTATAATGGATGATGATTAACTATGTATCTGGTGGTCAGTGGGTCGGTAGGACAGGAGATTATTCTGGGGAGAGATCTCAGTATTGCACTGTAAGTACTAGTTAGTGTTTTATGTTTGTAGAATATTATGTTTTGTGTTTTACAAATTATGTCCTAAACCACCTCATCAATTGAGAGAAGGTTTTTAAATGATCTTTTACTTTTCTACTACTTCTCTCAAACCATCTGACTTCTTAGGTACTCTTCTTGAAAAGAGTGACCCTTGTTCTCTTAGTGTTTTAGTGACTTCTCCTCTATGGTGAGGATGTGAGGATGCATGACACTTTTGACATGACAGCATTTGCGGGCCAATCAAGGTGAGGATTGTGTGAATTGTACACAGCTGTTTGTTAACTGGAACTGAATGTTTGATGTGAATAAAAGCTATAACCACACAAACTCAGCATATCAACAATAAAACATGTTTTATAGAATTTTTCTATTTTGTGGAAAACCAGCTCACTGGAAGGATATAATACCTTTAAGGATAAAGCCACCATTTATCGTAATACAGATTTGACAAAGGAATTTTGCACAAGCTGGCAACCCAAACATCATGAGTAAGCCGACTATATTATTAATTTGAACTTTACCCTAGTAGAGTAGAAATACTAAGTTTCACCATGCAACACGTTATTTCTCTCAGTTTCTGTAAGCATGTCATTTTCAAATGATCACAGTGCTATTTTTAGAACAGGCCTGTGGGCACCTCATGAGGTCAATGCGGGCTACCGGGTGCGTTGGTGACCCCTGCCCTAGTAAATGTTTGAAACTGAATTATCTTGAAAGAAATTATTATTTTATTAATGACTTTTATTATTTCAAATAAAACATTACTATTTGTTTATTTACATTTAAAATATGTTCGGTATCATTACCGGAAGTCCCAAAACATTTACATTACTTTGCGTTTTAAACAGCGTAAAATAGACGGAAGTGACGACATTAATGACTCCAACATGTTAAAAACTCGCTTTTGTAGCATGTGTACATTTTATCCCAGTAAATGACGCGCTTTTGAGTTTCTTACTTGCCATTCACAATCAATGAAAAGACGTTATTATTATTATTACCGTTCAACTCTGTTGAACAAAGCGTATCCTCAAGCAGACGATTAACAGCTCAGCCCGCCAGATAAAGGTCTGTCAGTATGACTTTAACTGTGCCAAGACCGAGACATTAGGTTTCCGTGTTGGGGAGGGTGATTCGGTGAAAGAAAACCAATGCAATGCGTGGCGAATGCGGCTCGTTTTATATTAAAATGTCAGACCGGATGCAGTATTACTGTTGCGGTGCGCTTGACAGAAACCGAACCATGTGATGTGTTATGGAGCATGGACTGGGCAGTCTGTGGTTGGAAGCGGCTTGTCTGCTGTATCCTCAGTAGATGAAGTCTCCAGGCGGATTGTGGCACCGTCTACCGCTAAATTGGGTTTCCTTGTACTTACCAAACGGATTAAAACAGTTGTACGGATGTAACCTTCCTAGCTTCGTAGTCATCCGGACTGATAGCTGAACTCTCGTGGTAAGTAATGTTAGCTTATGTTTCAGGAATACCACCCTAACGTAGCACTCCACACGATGGAGGTTATTGACGATAAATAAGTTCAATATGGTCTTGACAAATTAACATTTTACTTCAAATTACCTTTGTCAGATCTGTCGCTTAGTTTACATAACCTTGCACGCAAGGTCACATATAAAAAACGCCTGCTACATATAGCTAACTGAGTTAGCCAAGCTGTCGGACACTTAGCCCGTGATTTGTTCTCCATCTGTTTGCCGCCTAAATTTCCAGTGGTTCTGCTCGAAAGTCAACACTGTCGACAATGGATTCAGGGAATGCGGTTGGGACATGGGCGGAGGTGCCAGTGAAGTCTGAGCTATGTCTGTGTTCTGTGTTGTGCTCGGGGGTGTTCGTTGACAGCTGAAGCAACAGCAGAATTTCAGGTTCCCTCCCCACTTCAGTAACGTACATGTCCTCCGACCACTCCAGGATGCTGCTAGTTACTTGGGCGCGGCTGACAGGACGTGGTTGACAATACGGTTACATGGGAGCGGAGCTCAGGGAAAACCAAACCCTGTAGGTTCCTTGTCGGTCTGTCGGCGCAGTCATGACCAAGCTGGAGTCGAGGAAAAGTGGTGTGGTGACCGGCAAAAGCGCGTACGCCACACCCGCTGTGGAGCGCGTCAGCAACGGCACGATGGAGCCGGGCAGCCTGGATCAGAGTGCACCCATCAAAGCCAAGGTGATCAAGCAGACCTCTAGGGAGATGCTGCACCGGAAAAACACCGAGTGTGAAGTCTATGACGACGGGACCAACACCTTTTTCTGGTGAGTGCTTTATGGCAATGTCACTGAGGTAAGGTGTGGGTTTCGTCTCTGCTAACAATAAATACTTCACATACCCACTGCAGAATGGCCGATGTTATTTGTTGTAGGTTTCAAGGTGAACTGAAAGAGAGGCCTAAGTGACCTCCATCAGGTATAAATAATGACCTTTCTCCACATCTTTGAATACAGCCGGTGATGCACAATTCCTGAGACCAAGCTGCAAAGACAAAAAAAAGTGTGAAATGTTACCAGGATAGCCACAGAGCTCAGGTGTTTGCTCCCGAAGTATCTGTTTTAAAGATACCCTGCTTTTGTTTGTCATACCATCATGGAAACTTAGATTGTACAGTCAGGCTTGGAGATTCTTTTGGACAAGCCAGAGGCCAGTATCACTGTCTGCACCTTCAACAGAGAGACAGATCCCGTTCATGCACAAAGTGGAGGAGTCAATTCTGTGTGCACCTACTGACACAGAATTGAATTGTGATGTGACACGGGCATGAGGCTTGTCTGGAAAAGTGACATTCTCATCTGCAGTCAGCTGAACGGGTTGGTGCAATGGCTCTTCAATGTGCTCCTTCAGCAGTATGTAGGCCTGAGTAAGTGGATGTGTGTGTTCAGCTCTGCTTTGTGAGAGGAGAGCGGAAGGGCTCAATGAAACTAAATGATTATTTTGTATTACTTTTAAGTACTATGTACTATTATGTACTTGTTGTTATACAACAAGTGCATATAACAACGTAATATAAAATTATACATTATAAGCCTTAATAGTAAATCCTGATTTTCCAATCCAAGATTTTAGGTTGCAGTTGGCTGATCCAAAAAGAAATGACCCAATGATAGTTCAGGGGAACTTAATTTAAGTGTTAGGACCAAAGTTACCAGTTAGGTAAAGGTTTTTAGGGATTCCTGCTAAAAACACAAATAGAATGGAGAATTTGAAAACACACATTTAAACAGCTGAATGTTACAACGGCACCTCAGCTCACAACTGAATGGATGTTTACCTCTTACTCTGGGTGTAAACAAGGTTAAGATGGCTTTACTGCCTTATTCGTACAGCTTGGAGTAAGGGAAATGTTTTTTAAAGAACAGGAACCGTTTAGATAGACTATATATAGGCATTAGAAAGATGTGCGTGACACCACTTCTCTAAAATAGATGTGCTGCGCACAAACTTCAATTGTAGGAGACTCATCATGAGATCATCTGGTGTCAAAGTCTTATGTCTTAAAAATTAAATGTTATAGTTTATTGAAATAAACTGTCTTAAGTGAGTTTTTTGTGGTTGGTCAAGCGCTGATGCACCCATGCATGTATCAAGCTCATAACAGGCAAAAAACATTGTCCAGCACAATCTTTGACTGTAGATAATGCTCAAGCCCAAACTTGATTTTTCTGCTTTTCAGTTCCAGCAAGGCAGTATTTCCAAAGTATTTTGTTATTGCCCATGGAGGTGTGCAGTTGCCAGGCAATACGGCAGCCGGGCCCTCCCCTGTGTCTCCTGCCAAACAGGTTGGATAAGCAGGAGAACCATAGAGAAAATGCTGTTGCCCCTCGGGGTTCCCTCTATGGCTGTGCGCTGGCAAAAATTTGGAGAGACAATGTATTTTGATACAGGCATGACATAAATCTTGCTGCTTTTTATTCAGGGTACTTTGAGCAGCACCTTTACTTAATGAGACATTTTTCACAGCAGCAACAGAAAAAAATCCCCAGAGGTTCCAATGTCAGCTTGGTTCAACGGAGGTGATCGGTTTTATATCACAACTACAGAAACTCTCAGTTGAGAGTTACTTATCAAATAACAGCTGTACTTGTGACTCCTTTCCACATGTGAATTAATAATTTCACCCTCTGAGTTCCACAGTTAGCAACTGTCACACCACAGATTTTCTTTATGCACTTGTATAAACTCTGTCTTGAGGGATTGTATTCATGCATTGAAAAAAAAAGTGATGAACCTGGTATATGATTTTGCTCTCCTTTGCATTTCTGTTATGAATTATTCAGCTAAAATAAACATTGCTGTGAAGAACTATTCCTTTTTCCCTTTAAGCTTTCTACTGTGTAAAGTACTATCAGCAGAGAATGTACCCCTCCAGGATGTTATTGTTTGTTTTCATTGTAGATGGTATAAATATTCATCTCCCCTGCGTCACTCCTCTGCTCCCCCTCTCTGCAGGCGGGCCCACACTGTGACTGTGCTCTTCTTCCTGACCTGTGCTCTCGTTTATGTCACACTTTTGGAAGAAACTCCGCAGGACACGGCCTACAATACTAAGAGGTCAGTTGTTTGTGCTCACCACTTCCCTTCTGATCTTTCATCCAAAACCTCCAAGACACAACAATTAAATGTTTTTAACTGTCATATTACGAATGTCAATAGTTCATTTGAAGAGCTAAAGGTGTTTGACACCTTCTGTTTTTCTTTTACACAAGGTGGAAATTTTTGTACGACATACGTAGTCCAAGTATTTTTCAACTCAATAGTCTGAAATATGGATCTATACTGCCAAATACACCTATAGGCAAATCTCGTCGTGTGACTTTGTCAGTCCTGACACTTCCACAATCGTTCTGTTTCTTGTGGGTCATGTCATCTCTGGTATGAAGTCTCACAGCATTTTGGAGGTGGGGGTGCTTCATTGGTTCAGACTGTGTCAGTATCCTCTTCATTAGTGTTGCTCTTGCAACAGGCTCTTTTTCAAGGCCAACTGAGGACAAAAACACAGAAAAGAACATAGATACGAGTGCAATATTTAGTTAGATCTGGATTAAACTGACTGACCACTTCTCAGTCATGCAGTGACCATTATTGAATTAGACAGCATCATTTTCTACTTCTATGTTCTGCAGTTGTGTAATTACACGGCTTTTACAAATTCACTTATGAGCAGACGTCCGTAGGTTTGACCATGTGCATCAAGTGTTGAAAGCTGATTCCTACTGATTCCTCATAGCTGATTCCTGATAACAGCTGTCTGACCACTGAGCTCCTCTCTTTTATCAATTCACAACTGAACTTTGAGTGTTTTAAACTTGTGTAATGCAGACAAAGACAAAGACAAACCCAGCCACTAGGGAGCAGTTGCGGAAGCCATTGTTGACTGGTGCCGGTCCCAAGCCCAGATAAATGGGGAGGCCAGCCACTAGGGAGCAGGTGCGGAAGCCGTTGTTGACTGGTGCCGGTCCCAAGCCCGGATAAATGGGGAGGGTTGCGTCAGGAATGGCATCCGGTGTAAAACTTATGCCAAATCAAATATGCGAGTGATCAAAATGATTTCCAAACCGGATCGGTCGAGGCCCGGGTCAACAACGACCGCCAACAGTGCTGTTCAGCTACAGGGTATTGTTGGAAATTGGACTACTGTTGGTCAAAGAAGAAGAGGACAAAGAAGAAGAGGAGGACGGTTGGTGCAGGGAAAGAGGGAAAAGAGGAAGGTTAGAAGGATCAGTCTGAGGTTAGGAACTCTGAATGTAGGTTCAATGACAGGGAAAGGTAGAGAATTAGCTGACATGATGGAGAGGAGAAGAGTAGATATTTTGTGTGTGCAGGAGACTAGGTGGAAGGGCAGCAAGGCAAGAAACATTGGAGGAGGCTACAAGTTGTTCTATTATGGTCTAGATGGGAAGAGAAACGGAGTAGGGGTGATTATTAAGGAAGAGTATGCTAGGCAGG
>CAAKHB010001322.1:2819-16154 GCA_901007665.1 Aeoliscus strigatus
TGATTTTGGTACATGTGGACATAGCCTGAGTTAAGTGTGTCATGGTTCATGTGTTGGTATGAAGGGGGGAGGTGGAGGTGGCGTGGCGGCAGCGGAGGGATGACGTGAATAAGTCCACAGGGAGCAACAAGCAGCCCAGTCGTATTATAAAGGGACAGAAATCATGGAAGGCTTTTATAGGTACACTTAAAAAGACCAGAAACAGATGTTACATTTCACTAATAAAGGAAATAATTACTTCACACCAGTAATTAAGCTCCGTGTAGGAACAAGAGCGAGGAGGAGGGGTGGCGGTGGGGTGAAGAGATAAAACGCAGATCATTGAGGGGATTATTGTTGATGGATGCGTTCAGCCTCTGTGTGGTCGTGTGCGAGGAGATCAGTTTATGGAAGAGTCCATTAAATCTAAGAGGCATTTAAGCAAAGGGGAAACGCTGTGTGGGCATAAAGCTGGATCCGGTGAGGGTGCCACCGACCGAAGCACAATTAACAGCAGATTACCTCGCGATTATCAGCATGAAAATTTAATTAGCTTCTGCTTTGGAGCGGTGGAGGAGAAGCAGCCGTGTTGACATCACCTCCGGAAGTTCATTAGGAAAGTTATGAGAAGCGAAACATTCTTTGGTACATACGTTTGGTATATTCGATGGGTGACGCGTGTTCATAAAGTAAAGCTGTAAAAGGGCGATATGATGTCAAAAGTTCCTTTGGAAATGTACAATGACAAGTTCCCCTGTGAAGAAATGATTCAGATGAAACTATAACTGTAATATGAACATTGACACTAGTAATTTAAGTAGAAAATCCCTTGTTGAGCTATTTTGATGTGGGTCTGCTGCTGGACCCATCGTAGTCCACGGGCCACAGGTTGGCATGTCATCAACTTCATAATGCAGTGCTGCAGCACCCGCATGTGACGCATGTTCCTGCAAACTTTGCGGAGTGGCAGAAACCACCCTGTGTTGTTATGGTTATCATCCCCCAAGTAGTTGATGTTGATAGTTGATGTGGGTAGAGTGAGAGAGGAGTAGTACCTAGTGGTTCCCCAGACCTGGTGGAGTGGCCACGCTGGGGTCCACGGGCCACAGGCTGAGAAACCGCCTATGGTTGGCAGGGCAATGATTCCCTGAGCACATCGAGTTCATGGGGGTAGAGTGAAGGCCATTCATTTCCCATGACGGGAAAATTAGTCATTTGTCCCGATTTTCTCTGAAACTGTTATCACATTGATGTGAGGGGGTCACAGCACGTGATTCCTGATAATTCCGCACACAACCATGTATGTAACTAGTCAGTGTGCTGACGAATGCCGCGTGACTAGTTGCCCACCAAACTTTTGGACTTTCGGATTACAGTATGTGGCTCTGCTATGGCATAATTACACATTTGTTCCACTTATGTAACTGATTACTCTTTATTTTGCAATTAAATTAACAACTTAACTACCCAACACAGGGATTTTGATGGCTAGTTGGATGTGTTGTAGGGGAAACACTTGCAGGCAGGAATAGCTCTGAGCCTGTGGGGAGGTGTTCCTCACCGGTCATTGTGTGTTAATCATGCAATGACACAGCAAATGTATCAGAAATCTTTTATTTCTCATTTTAGTACGGTGAAACTGTGACAATCTACTCATCAGCACATACATGTTCATGTCATTTATATGTTAACATGCTTGTTATATCGTCTTGTGTCAAGAAGTGTTTAAAGCATTTAAAATGTATGTTGAACAATATTTTCGTGGTGGGAGGGTTCCAGCAAGCAAGTCTCAGAGGTTTGTTCCTACAATCGAATGGATGCTTTTTTTCTTCCTTTCTTTTTGTTTGTTTGAGTTGATAATCTCACTGCAGCGAGTTAAGAAAGACTTTTGCTTGAAGCAACGTTCCCATCTGGTGACAAAGATAAATGAGAGTGTCGTCTGCAAAGCAGCGAAAGTAGATTTAGTTGTCTGGGCTGAAGGGTCTGAAGTCCTGCACGATGAATGTCTGGTTCTAGGATCAGGAGCTGTTGAGGGATCATGTTCTTCTCAGAGCTCTTTGGTGGTGTCAGAAGAAGATGGAGCTCTGTAATAAACATGACTGGAGCTTCTTTTTGACACATGCACATGCTTGTAGTCAAACTCGCTGTTTTTCTCACTTGCAGCTCTGAACGCTTTGTGATTTAAATCACCAACTTTGCAGTTTGGCCGCTGACACTAACGTCGCTTTGTCTGGATTACAACAAAACATCAGGGGCTTGATCCAGGAAGCAGGCTTAAAGAAAATCCTGAGTTTCTTCATTGTGTTGTGGAAAACTCTGCAGAATAGTTCAGAGTTACTGATAAACTGATGTCAAACCTATGAAACTCTGAAGACATTTGGTTTGATTTCTGTCAGTTTACATGAAAACAGAACTGAATCTGCATTTTTCCTTCAATTTCAAGATGAAGATTTTCACTTTGTAGAACAGGGCCCAGGTCTGAATCCAAACTGAAACACATGCTTAAAAACGTCCTGCTTGTTTGTCTGTTTTTTGCTTTGGTTTGGACGTACTGTTGGTAGGCTTGACCTACCTGTGCTCTGCTTTTATTGTGCAATAGGACTGAATGATCGAGTCAGCAACCTGCTGACCAGCGGTGCGCGTTGGTTCTGATCGTCAATTCTTCTGCAGGTTATTCTGAGTCCCAGGGTGAGCTCCAAGCCCCGACCATTGTGTTAACAGACAGACCCACTAACCACTGGTCCACAGAGACAGTCCACTGCTGCTACTGTGGAGTTCTAGACACAGATGGTGACGAATCCTTCAACAGATTCCTGGATCCAGATGGTTCCAGAACACCTCCAACATTTAATCATCTGGTCCTGGTCCATCAGCAGCATTTACTCAACATTTCATGACAATACATTCATAAAGTTTCGAGTTATTTTGCTGACAGACAAATAGATGAACAGATAAACGCCGGCAAAAACTGAACCGCCTTGGTGGAGGTAACATGCAATGTAGATACAAGACAAAGGTGCGAGGGTTGAGAAGAGAAGAGGCTAGATACCTACAAATGGACATGGTGTCAGTTACAAAAATATACATTATAAATAAATAAAAGTATGAAGAGAGAAACAGGCAATAATGAAAACACAGACAGGATGCCGCAGAGAGACACACAGAAAAGTATGTTGTAAGCACGTGGACAAATGGATGCAATGTCAAGTTGCAGCACATGTTGGATACATCCCAGGGGGTGATAAGCAAAGCAAACAACGCTCGGACTCGTAGTTCCACTAATAAACCACATCACCAGTTAGAAGGTGTTCGGATACGTGACATCAGTGTGAAGCAGCGACACACATTTGTTTTCTGTTGTGTGTGTTATTTATGGGCTGATTTGCCGAAAGCAGCGGGTGCGACTTTGGGAAGCGGAGCCGTAACGTTCCCTGACATTACCGCGGTCACTTTATGTGAATGCACACTAACAAGCGCTGAGACTCCAGCGTGCTTCCTGCTGTCCAGCTGTCCGCCTTATTGCACTTCGCTGCACTCTCGCTCGGCCCCTGTCCTGCTGGAGATGCCCCCCCCCCAACACACACACACACACACACACACCCTCACTCACACACAGCCAACACACACACACTGCCCCTGTCTTATGATAAAATCGGATATGACCCCAGCATTTAAAGCAGTTCGGACTAGTTTGGACTCGTGGGTGTTTTGCGTTTATGTGCCGCTACATGTTTCGGTGTGCGTGTGTGTGTGTGTGTGTGTGTGTGTGTGTGTGTGTGTGTGTGTGTGAGTGTGTGTGTGTGAGTGCGTGTGTATGTGTGCTCGCAGAGCTCGAACAGGGAGCATTAGGAGGTGTCTTTTGTTGCTCCTGGGGGCTACTGTGCTCAGTCCTAATAGGAGTCTTGTGCCTGCCGTTGTCCCAGGGGAGGGGTCCTGAATGAGGGGGTCTAACTTCACACCCCCCCGCCACCCCAGCACCTCCATCGAGCCCGGCCTCCCCCACCAACCACCCTCTCCCGTCCCTTGGGACTGGCCGAGAAACAAAGACGGGAGTGGGGCTGGGGTGGGATGGGATGTTTGAGGGGGTGCACTGTGGCCCCTGTCTTATTAGAAGGGTCGTGAACGTGTCACGATGATTAATATGCTGAGGTGCGTGGGGATACCCTAGAGTCACATTTATTCAACGCGAAGGCTGCCAAACACACACTCCAACCACAAAATGGTGCATTTGCATTTCCCATTAAGGAAAGAAAATATAGATATATATGCAAATCAAAGTCCTATCTGGGTTTGTACTATTATGCATGATCCATTTGGACATTAACAATAGATGACCATTTCTCTCTGCAGCCAATTTAAGCGGCGTATTTCCCCTCTGATTGGCATATGTTGCTGCACATGTGCGCAATACGCACGCCGCCGCCGCCGCCGTTCAAGAGTTTGTAAGTGAACTCCTTTGAAATTCGGAGCGCACACTGCCATAGCATGAATCCCTCAGTCTCAACCTGACCACGCATTTACTTTGTTTCCTTCACTTTACCGAACTACCGATTTCACAGAAATATGAATTCAGGTAGTTGATCCCATCTTTTTTTTCCCCTTTACTTACTTACTTTTATGTCACATAACCTTTAGCACACACACACACACACACACACTGGTAACATGTGTTACCTATTTATTGCCCAGCTACACCTTAACGTCCCCTGTCCATCTGTTTTCAACACTTTAACTAGCCTCAATTCTCCTGCAGTGTTACTGCATGTGGTTATTAAAAGTGTTTTTTAATGGCCTATGGTCATGTTTAAAATGGACAGATGGCTTGGTGGGTGAATAAACCCTTATATTCTATATGTCTCCCCTTACACACACACACACACGCGTACAGAGAGCTCTGGGCTAACTATTGGACACTGGTTCCCAGGGAGGCAACCAGATGTTTGATAGGCTCACCTGCAGGCCTGCTGCGTGCTGGCAGTAAAATTCATGCGCTGCATTTTTTGCAATTATACCACAGGGAAATAAGCTGCTGTAATAATGAAGTAGGCTGGAAACATGGGAAGGAAAAGCAAACAAGCCGGTTTCCTTTGGAAAAAAAACACGGCCTCTGTTTGCTCCTGACTTTTAGGATTAAAGCAACTCGGTGGGCACCAGACGAAAACGTGTCCTTGATCCAGTAGGTGGTGCTGAGTGCAAAAAACAAAATTCATACCCCGCCAGACTTTAAAAAATGTGACAGAAATAGCGTCATATGAACAGATGTTGGTGAGAATTAATAATGACAGGGAGGCCGTGAGGGGCCCATGGGGCGTTTCTTTCCTACGGGCTGGTGAGAACAACGGGACACGAGTTGAGTCGATGGTAGAGCTGTGACGAAATATTCACTATTCATGTTGAGTTCGAATTTGAGTGTGTGAATTACTCTGTATTGGCATTTCTACGTAGGAAGTGTACACCAGGGGCATGTATAAAATGAAAAAGAAATTTAAAAAGAAATCATACCCTGACTGCGGGTGTTCAAATCTGTGAGCGTTCCTGCAAACGCAATCAAATTCGGAGCTTTTCAGTTTTAATTAGCGATGGCAGGTGGAGCAACGTGAGCGCAGGGAAAATGGATTAAACGTCCCCTCGGTTTTATAATCTTTACAAGCTAGCCGTGGCCCGTTTTATACACATGAAACCCTTTGCCAAGTCGTGGGGTGTAATTAAGCTGGAGACATTCCTCCTCTGTGGTTTGCCTCCTACACGTGCACTTACAGGATCTATAAAGGCACAAATTGATTTCATCTATCAATGAAGTCATTGTTTGACATGACGTTGCTCATATGTTACGCATGTGTGTTTAATAACTGGGGTCCGGACTAAATCACCAAACTCCTCAAATTACCCACCTCAAGAAAAGACCATTTCTGTTCACTGGCTACTTTTCTACCCCCCCTCCCGACCCCCCTTAGTTGACGCAACAAAAGACGATGACGTTACGATGTTGGAAAAGGTCCGGTGGCGTCAGCCCCCTGAAAACACCACCAAAGTAGTAATCACAAGTAAACCCCAAGCAAACTGCAGAATCATTCATCCTCAGTTTTGTGCTGATGAGCAAACACAACACCACCCACGTTAATTGCCGTGACCCCAGCTACCCACCCAACGGAACATTGACATATTGTTTGTCCAGCGTGAGACACTATAATTTACACTCACTAATGACTATGCCTGGACATACAGGCTGAAGGACCATGTCTGTCCCTGGGTTGGCCCTTATTCAATGCTGGCCTGGACTCGTCTAATGGATAGTCCATCTGTACCTCGGTGAATTCATATCCCTCAATGCATGCCCATAATTCAATTACAACACTTCTTCGGTGTAAGAAAACAACCCTGTGCAGTGTTCTCCACTCGATGGCGGTTTGATAAACAATCCACCATTGGCTGGAGGATCGCCGCCCAAATCAAAACAAAAACAAACTGGGGCTGATTCCAGCGCCGTTGTGTCCCACAGATTTCAAATGATTCTCCAGTGAAAAGAGGTGCTGTGAAGAAAGACGTATTACCATCGCCATAGGGTCGACCTTGACCTTCAAACTCAATCTGGCTATTAGGGGCTGCCCCTCCCCAGCACCCCTGAGATGTAAAGAGGCTGACGGTTTTGACCCCTGATCCCATTTCTTAACTAGGCTGAGGTGCCAAATAACCTTTTGACCCAGGAAGCATTTGCTGGTTGCCTGAGCAACCTCAGATTGAGCAATGATTGACAAGTCCATGCAGTTTTTTTTTTTTTTAATCTTTTTTTTTCCTCCAACAACACTCCTCTGCAAGATGTTGCATAATATTGTGCTGTATTTTTCTTGCATCTAAAGTTCTTACATGTTTAGAAGAACTGGGCAGATTAAATATTCTATTGTAGTCCGTGATAGATGCGGAATAAATTTCCCTTAATAAATGAACACTTTACATGGAAATGAATGTATGAATGCAATGGATGGATGTCATTATATCAGATGGAAGTCTATGTAAATGAAGCAGATTTGACATGTGATGCAAATTACAGAACCAACCGAGCCAGAGATCATGACAGGAATAAATCTACCTATTTTAAGAGACACCTGGTGTTCCTTGAAACAACCCCTAATCCAAACCCAAAATGTATGCTGCGACAGTGATCTACTTAAAAAACTTAATTTTACAAGTTGAAATGACGGGATAGACCATTTCATTAGGACTGACCCAGGGGAATCTGAGGTTACCATCTGGCCACTGGACACCGTTTCTGATCCTTGTTTTAATATGCAAATGTTTCTGGTTTTCCAACCTTTATGTAATCGCAAATGTAACCCCACTAAAGAAGAAAGAAAGAAAAAAAAAAACACCATGTGCACACATGATAAGTAGAGGGTTTCATGCATGTCATTTCATGTCAAAAATGAGCAGAAAGTGAACTTAAATTGTGCTGTTTTTTTATAAATCGTAACCTCTTTCAGTCAGATACCTTTGTCAAGTACTATACATTTACATACAAAAAAACTGTGTCTAACATAATAATAATAATAATAATAATATGTATACCATAACATTATTAACAAGTTAATATATTATTATTATTATTATTATTATTATTTAGCATCCAATAACAGTTTCTATTCACCAATGTCATGTGGAAGTTTGTTTCTATACATATTTATTGCTAGAAGTGATTTGAATAGAGTGCATCACTCACTCTACCGCTTGAGTGGGTTCCGGCTCTTTGTGTGGCCACTGTGGAAACAGAAATGTGCGGTGGAAATGATGTGTTTTATAGTTCCAGAAGTAGTAAACATGATTTGAGGTAGAAGGTACCCGTCACCTATGAGAAAAACTGGAGAAAGACGTGGCAACAAGACTTCAATTCAAACAGTGTTTAACTGCGACTGTCCTCTGGTTCACAGCGGAGCCGCTGGTGCAGGTGAACGGGAAGCCGAGCTGCTGTTTCTTCAAGTTCAGCCCCAAACTCATGTTCACCAAGGTCCTGAAGGCCCAGCTGTGGGTGTACCTGCGGCCGCTGCAGCAGACCTCTACGGTCTACCTGCAGATCCTTCGCCTCAAGCCTGTCACAGAGCAGGGCAGCCGCCACATCCGCATCCGCTCCCTGAAGATTGAGCTGAACTCCCGGGTGGGCCACTGGCAGAGTATTGACTTTAAACACGTGCTGCAGAACTGGTTCAAACAGCCGCACACCAACTGGGGAATCGACATCAATGCCTTTGACGAGAGCGGCAATGACCTGGCGGTTACCTCGCTTCGACCTGGGGAGGAGGGACTGGTAAGGATCTCAGACCTGTCACAGGGAGTGGGGTGGGGTCAACACCATCGCATACATGCACATGCTGGTTCATGTTTTATAACTTTTAACTTCAAATGGGGCAAGAACATAGCCTGGAAATCCAGATCTGTATGGTCGCTGCAGGCCCATCCGGACACGTTGGATCATGACGTATGAACCGAGTCAGTTTGGATGACATGTACAGAGTCTGTGGGCGGGGCTTAACAGGACGACAGCAGTGGTTATGTACTGTACATAACCAAGATGGCTGTGACTGATGAAGGGTTGGAGTCGTCAACAGTGAAGGGGTTGGATCATTTCCATTCCATTCCATCACCATCTCTCCATCAAACTCTTGCACTCTTCTCCAAAACAAACTCTGCCGCTGACTCGTTTCTCTTATAACGTCACCTTGTCCGTCGCTCTGATAGATTGTAGCGCTGTGTAATTGCATGCGGTGGTAGTTTGATATGCACCCATTGGTGCCGCTCCTCGAGTTGATAAATGTCTATCGTTTAGACTAGAATATTGATGTTCACCAGGTCCATATAGAACATAATGTGTGTGTGTGTTGGGGGGTGCATGTTAAGACACAAAGAACGTTAAGAACATACATACATGCTTCATGCCTGCTAGGCCAGCTGACAAACCAAAAATAACAATACAACAAATTGAAACAATCACTCAGGGGTCAGGGGTTAAGAGTACAAAATGCAGTTGTTGAGGTCACAGTAACTATTACAAACATAGGCACTGTTCAATTCATGTATCAGTTCAACAATATATGATGACAGATCTTCAGAACGATCACTTTTCAACCTCTTCCAATCCAAGTTGACTGACCCTCACTTGAGGTTATTGTGCTCAGTAGGTCAAAGTGTTTTTCTGTGGAGATTCTGTGTGGTTGCAGCTGCATTCACAGACCTTTGGCAAGTGTTCAAATACAAGAAATATGATCCACCAGATCCTTGATCGGACTCCCAAGGATATCAGAGAATGAAAAATTCTGTACAATGTATTCAGGATGGTGTTTTTGGTAAGGGCTCCCTAAAACATACCCAAGGACACTCGGGGTTCCTGGACGTCACTCTGCCCCAGAGGATACATTATGTGGGTGTCATAGTTTGTCTTGTGTAGGCGTGAGAAGAACATGTGTATGTCAACGCCACGCCAGCTGAGGGGTTGCTGGTCGCTACGGTGGCAGGCGAGAGGCTTCACGTGACATTCAGACACGTTTGAGCTGCAGTTTGCTGGTAGTGGTGGTTGATAATGGTCAGGTTCAGTTTAGTTAGGCTTGGTGAGTTTAAATTGAGTCAGGTCAGGGTTGTTAGGGTGGGTGAGGTTTAATTGGGTGTGGGTTAGGTTAGGGTTAGGTTGGGTTAGATAAAGGTATGTTTAGTTATATTAGGCTGGGATAGATTACAACAGATTCTGTCAGGTTAGTTGAGGTTAGATGCATTTCAGTTCAAAGTTAATTAGGTTAGGTTACATTTAGTTGGGTTAGGTTGTTTTATGTTGGGTTATGCTTTGTTATGTCAGGCAAGATTTGGTCAGTTAGGTTGGGTTTGTTTTTATTGAATTAAGTTAGGTAGGTTAGGTTATGTTGGATTAGGTTAAGTAGGTCATATACGGTCAGTCATGTTAGGTTTGGTAAGGTTGGGTTAGGTTAGGTAGGTCAGGTTAGGTTAGTTAAGGTTTCTATAGAGACTACAAAGACCATCAAGGGTTATAAAGTTGCTGTAGGGGGATGTTCTACACACCAAACGGAGCGTGTTTGTAGGTATCACCTGCTTTGTGTAACCGGACTGTTACTCTTGACCTTTAATCAAAACTGAATCCCTGGATTAATATCTATTATACTCTGATAGTGAGGGTGTCATCTATTGTTTGAAGTTTATATTTGGATCTGGAACATGACTGGACAGGAAACAAATCTCTAATCTCCCTAATGCGATATGTGATAAAAATGTCTTTTAGACCTGTGAAGTATTGATCGTGTTGCAGATCCCCGTGTAGAATTTTTTTTTAGGACACTTATGCCAGTTAAATAACACCAAATATTTACCGAGTGGTCATCTGGGTCAGAACTTCACAACACATCAGAGGTCATCTGTGGTGTCTTGGCCCATAAATCTGTGCACACAGCGGTGGGCCATATTATTCTTCAACCAGAAAAAGCAAAAGATCAGAGGCTCGGGCAAGTTTACGAACTACAACGAAACACAACAAGCTTAGAAAAAGAAAACCCTCTGAGTCCTTTTCTGGACAACAAACGCCTTAAAGACGGAGCTGACATGGTTTCACCCGACGGGCTTTTCAGTTTATTTCCTCTTTTGAATGCGTCCCACAAACGGTGCCGGAGCCAGCTGGAATCACTGCAGGGAAGAGAACACAAACATAATGGAGTCAAATATTTGATCCACTTGCCCAGAGGTCAAGGTGATGGCGGCCCCAGATGACCCTCAAGGTCAGGGGTCAAACCAGGTGCCATGAAACCATGAAGAACGATGAAATGACAATAACTACTTAAAAATCACACAATGAAAGGAAGCAGGCTCTTGTCAGAGCCCCCAGCAGTCAATGGACAGGAAATAGTGGCATCTGTAAATATGGATTCCTCATTTAACATCATATTGGGCCTGAGTTGAGGTAGTGAAATACTGATATTCACCAGTACAACAAATAAACAAACAAAAAATCCTTTAAAATTGTTGTATGTGGGTAAATGGATCAACAGTGCATTGGGGTGGAGAAAGAAAAAGATCTAGTCTGGAGTTTGTGAGTTTTTGAATATTAACTCACAGTTATTGAGTTTTTTCACGGTGACCAGACTGTGTACTTACTTCCCAATTTTACACTGACTTCCCCAAATGTGTGTAATTTGTCTAGTGCCTCGAGCAGGGACCTTTAACCCTTTATCAGCTGAATGACCATACGTGCTCACGTCCATCTCTATGTGTATGAACGTCATCATGTCATATGTCTGTAAAGTGAGACCTCCAAAAGCATGATGATGCTAATTCTCTTCTCTAAATTGCCCATAGTTGTGAATGTGAGTGTGAATGGTCTGTCCTTCATGTGGCCCTGCAGTGCACGATGGCGATAAATGAATGAATGAATGAATAAAAAAAGTTAACTTTCTGGGGTTGAAATACCAAATTTAACCCTATAAACGACTGAAAGGTGTTTAGTGTTGTGTTTACTTTCCTCAGTTGGTTTGCAGTCTACATGTCCTTTGTCATTCTCTTATAACCACCTCTTTCTCTCCTTCCTGACCCTCTCCCACCCCCCCTGATTCCAGCAGCCGTTCCTGGAAGTGAAGGTTCTTGAGACGACCAAACGTTCTCGGAGAAACCTCGGCCTGGACTGTGACGAGCACTCCACCGAGTCGCGGTGCTGTCGTTACCCTCTGACGGTGGACTTCGAGGCGTTCGGCTGGGACTGGATCATCGCCCCCAAACGCTACAAAGCCAACTATTGCTCTGGCGAGTGCGAGTACATGTTCATGCAGAAATACCCACACACTCACCTGGTGCAGCACGCCAACCCCAGAGGCTCCGCCGGGCCCTGCTGCACCCCCACCAAGATGTCCCCCATTAACATGCTCTACTTCAATGACAAGCAGCAGATCATCCACGGCAAGATCCCAGGGATGGTGGTGGACCGATGTGGCTGCTCTTAGGCTCCCCTGTGCGTTAAACCACCCAAAACCCTTACGGAGTTGTCCCCCTGGCACCAGAACCCACTCCTCGGCACCAGATTTCACTTTTGCTCAGATGCAAAAAAGAAAAAAAAAGGGAAAAAACAAAAAAACAAAAAATGAACAAACAAAAAAAAAGCCACTGGGCTTCCATGTTTCCAGTAATTAAATTGATTCTAACTGTAAAGCAAAGGTTTAAACGAAATACAAATTAAAAAAAAGGAAAAAGGAGGGACCGCGTGGTGGAAACACAGAACATTGAGTGTGATTGAAAGAGGAAGCAAAACAAAACTATGTTATAGAGTTTGTGTTAGTTTTGTGTATTTTTTTATTTTCAATGGCATCTTTGTGAACATGTCCAGGTTAGTGGAGATTATTAAGACAGGAGACAAACGCGACTGCAGCAACTACACAGAAGAAAAGGTTTTGAAGTTACTTCAACTGCTCACGGGTGAGATTCGGGGGCACGATCAGAACTATCTGCATCCGTCACGGCAAAAAGACTCATCGAACACAATTCGCTCTCAGCTGAGGATAAATCCCAGGTCTTGTTTACAGATGTTTCGGGATGTGCTCCAGAGATTCAAAGTGTGAAGAAGATCCAAAACCAAACCTGTACCCTCTATTATTGTGTAACACCCCGGTGCGACATTGTCGCGTATCTACAAAACCGTTTCACAGCTACTTTGATCTTTTTTTATTTGGAGTCTTGTAAAAATCAAACGGGGGTGAGGGGCCCGGGGGGGTGGGGAGATAATGCTTTTTTCTTTTTTCCCTTTTTAACACGTCTTCTACAGCAAAGCGATTAACTCAGTCGAGATGTTTTCTGCAAAAGACTTGCACATCGGAATCGGAAAAGAAACATAGCTGCAGGTTACTCTGGTTCTTCTGGAAAGAAGGAGGAGGAGGAAGAGGAGGTGCGCCGTCCTGATGACAAGGACTTGACGTTTTTCTTTCCTCTCTTCAACAAAGGAGGTCGACTTCCGCATTCAAGGTTTGAAAAAGAGCAAACGCACCCTTTCATAACTGAGCAACAAACAGCAGGCGAGCGAACAAACCAACATCCTGATGAAAGGTGGAAATCTTCCCCCTGCGAGAACACTCCAGAGTGGAGAGAAGTACCCAAACCCAGTTTTAGCATTGTCTATAGCAGTGCTCACACGTCCAACAATAAAACATTTTACTTCGATCCAGCTGGAGTTGATTCATCCAAATGCAGGTTTGACTGGGAATTTCCACACTTTTATAAATTACAGCGAAACACATAATGTGCAACAAAAAAACAACCAACCACTGACTGTAGTCCACTTATTTGCATTCTGACACCCCCCCCCCCTCCCCCCCCCCCCCCCCCCCCCCC
>CAAKHB010001324.1:0-19076 GCA_901007665.1 Aeoliscus strigatus
CCCTCCTCCTCCTCCTCTCCCCCCTCCTCCTCCTCCTTCTCCCCAGCTGCTGCCTCACATGAGTAAACTTCAGTTTGACATCAGCCGGGTCGTCTGCTGGTTCTTGCTTACTGGGAGCTGAAGGAGGAAGTAGACACACACACACACGCACACGCACGCGCGCACACACTATCACACAGCAGGTTCAGTGAAACTCTGCACCTTCGTCTTTATGAAGGTTTGCTTTGATTTCTGTATGTGAAAATAGCAGAATGAACAAACAACCTGTTTTCCTGCAGTTTTCCTCCTGAAAAGAAACAGTAAAGTAAGAGTCTAGTAAAAGACGTGTAGGAATGATCAACGTGAAGCTACATGTCAGGGTCAGTGCAGGTTTAACATGCTCTCAGTGATGTGGGGTCACACACAAACACATCTTTATTTGAGCTGACATTCCAACATTTAACTGTGTTGAATCACACAAACACACTTTGTAATTTCCTGCAATTCTTCAACTCATAGAACATCTTGGGATATGTGTGTTTTTTTCAGACAGCAGCGTATGGTTATAAATGTATATAAAATCAATATTCTAGAAGTTCTACCATGATATATCTGTGTTTTATACCTGTTTTGTTCTCTTGTGTCAGCTATGAATCTGCTTCCCCTGGTGTACGATATGGAAACACAGGGAGCAAAGAAAGAAGATGAATGTGATGAGTCCTGTGACCCAGCTCGCAGTGAAACCAGCTCAGTTGTGTCATTCCAAACACGTTGATAGATGTTATTATATAAACTGTGTTTCTTCCTCCCTGACCGAGGGTGACATACTGAAGGAAATCACTCAGAGGCACTGGAGGAAACAGAGAGGTTGCAAAATATCCCTTCATTTTTTTGGATAAACGATTCCAGATCGGTATCAGTATTATGTGTTTTATTGCAGATAAACGGTGGAACTCACTTGTTTACAACATCTGGCCACAGATAAGCGGAATACTGTTACTTTAAGCCATATCTGACGTTATTCAGTGTTCAGTGTTCACTGTTTCTTTCACACTTGGGGAAACCTCCCCACAGTTTGCTGCTGCTGCTGCTGCTGCATCTTCTTCTTTCAGACCAAAATTTCCTTTCCCATGTTAAGAGACAGAGGCTGCAGGTCACCTGACCTGTCTGGAGACTCAGACCGACCTCACTCATTTCGTATCCTGTTGCTTCACGTTCATGCTGTGCAGTTGCAGAAAGTTGTTTCCACAGACTCCTTGTCTCTGTATGTGTTCATCTATCCACACGCTTCGTTCTTCGGGTCTTTGGAGGTCACTCCTGAGGTTGCCGATGCTGCCCTGAGCCAACACGGACAAGCAGGTCAGAGTGGGACTCAACAAGCGTATGAGGGTGTGATTTCCTTTATTCAGAACTTCGACACACTTACAAACTTCTCACATTTCCGTTGCGGTTACCGTGGTGAGAGTTTTCTTTGGTTCTTTGGTACCAATCAAGCTGTGTACTCGAAGCATCAAAACCAGAACAACCAGAACCAGAACAAAAGCAGAACAACGCGCCCAGCAGCAGAGCCAACTCAGCCGTCACCACAAACACCCTCGAGTTCACAGGCTGCGTCACACATCCTGTCACCTGAAAGCCAACAAACCACTAAAGGTATTGAACCTACTATTCTACGTCTTTGATGAAATCCTAGAGAGGACACACAAGACAGATATTGTGGTGGAATCCCTCATCTCAACGCTCCCTGACCACCGAACTGGGACACAGTGACAAAGAGTTTACAGATGGGTGAAGGCCATACGCAGCAGCACTGTGGCCATCAGCACGACGGGGCTGGAGGCCAGAGCCCCTGCTCCGTTGTGGTGGAGACCTCCGTGGCTGTGGCTCCTGTGGGGCCCGTTACAGTTGTCACCGAAACAGCACACCATCCTGGCCCCGGAGCTGCTGCCCTGTGCCTTCTCACAGAAACCCTTGTAAGTGCAGGACTTGAGCACCGTGTCTGCGAGAGAGGGAGAGAGAGAGCTGCTGCGTTACATACAGTTATAAAGAGAATGAGGAATAATAAAGGAACATTGAAAGTATGTGAGGGAGGGGCACTGTGTAGGATCTGGTGACATCCAGTGGTGAAGGTGGTGACTGACTCCCCTCTGGCCCCTTCCAGACTCATGAACATACGATGATTGTCGACATTTGTCAGTAAAATGTCCCACAACTCAAAAACTAGATGACATTTATTCCTAGTGTGCTTGAAGTCTACAGGGAGGGGGTCTGGTGATACATTCATGAACGGTTCCAGCAGCAGCAGAGTGGATCACATCCACTGCAGGTACTGAAAAGTATGAACACATATAAACATTCCTTACAGAATCAGGCAGGTACACGTGATGGCTCCCATTTGTCAGACACCTTATACCAAATACCTTTGTATCTGTCTGAATAAGTCTCTTTGAACTGGAACATCTGTTACTTTCAACTTGCCCAGTCCTCTGGTTTCATAAAAAATTGATAACGGCATCATTGAAATAAATACATTCTGATGCTGATTTGAATTCAAAACAACATAGAAATAACTCAGGATTATTTGCGTGAGGTGATTGGACACGAATGGAACGTTACACACCTGTCCCTTCTTCTGTGAACTCTCGGAGGAAGTTTGCTGTCAGGTTTATGCTGACCTGTAGTGAGACCTCCTAATGTCTGTGTGTGTGTGTGTGTGTGTGTGTGTGTGTGCGTGTACTAACTGGGCCCAGTGATGGTTGCGCAGGCGTCAGCGTACTGCGGGCAGGAAGTGGAACCCTGTTGGTTGCAATCCTCCTCATTGGATGCTGCACAGGTGTGACATCTGAGGGCGTGGCCTTTACAGACAGAACAGGAGAGAGCGCCTGACCTGAGAATGAGCATGTATGGACACACAAACAAACACACACATTCCCAGCTGATGTGTCATTAAAGCACAAACACCAGTACTTATTCACCCAATCCCAGGGGGGTGAACACACCGACATATCTGTGAGGACCTGTGAGGGTAGAAAAGTAGCCTGGATCCTCTGGATCACATGAAACCACACAGACATTTGTCAGCCAGCTGCCGGACAATTCTCTGGGAACGACAGTAGAAACACTTGTTGATACAGAACTCACTGTGACACGCCAGAGAGACGACGAACAGCAGCAGGACAAGAGGAGTCTTCATGTCCGACTGTGTCTTCAAGAGTTCAGAGGAGGAATGGAGGAGCTGATTGTGAGGGTGTGTGTGTGTAAGGGAGAAGGAGGGGGGGCGGGGTGCACCAGGGCTTGAGTTGGACTGTTTAGGCTCTGGAAGGTGTCTGGGGGCATTAAGGGCTCATCTCTGTAATCTCCATCTATGCTGCACAGGCAGCACCCTCTGGTAATAGACTTAACAAGGGAAGCCTTAACACACTTCAGAGTAATCCAGCCGGCAGGGAAAAGACGTCATCTTTTTATAGCTACTGGGGAAGAAGAAGTGGCGAAAGATGTCGCTGTGCGTTTCATGAGATAAACGCTCTTCATCATGACCCTAGGTCTAAAGCTGAGGCTGTGATACACGCCAACAACACACCCTCAGAGAGGTCCCATCTCTGGGATGTGCAAAGGTGTTCGATGTCAGTGGGGACGGTGGGGATGTGTACCCACCACTTTTCATCAAGATCCAAGATGTACCCGACACTTAAAAAAAAAAACATGACGATATGAAATATATCGTCATGACGATATGAAATATATCGTCATGTCATATTATGACGACATCATACCCAGCACTTCTGACAATGTACGTCCGAACGCACCCCTGTCCACACCACATTTCAAACCATGGAGATGTGTGTCTGCCCTGTGCACAAACACACCTGAACAAACAGTAGAACAAATCATATTTATTAACCATCAAGTCCTGAATGTGCTGCACAAGTGTTTCTGCTAACAACAATTCATTGCAACAGTGGCGAAGCAAAACTGTGACACTGGAATGGCACAAAGACAAACAGTGGTGCTTCAGTGGGTTTGTGTCTGGAACAGAGTAAAACATGGAAAAAAACACAACTTACTGAGAAATGTGAAGTTAAATCAACATGCAACACAACATGTTTATCTGTAACTAGAGATAAACGCTGTAAAAACAGTGGTTCCACTCCATCTGTGATGCAGTAATCAAATATGTTTTCCAACATTTTCCTCCAAAATATGGAATTTTACTGATTTCCAGTTGTTCAGGACAATGGACTTGTGGGCTGTTAATCTAACGTATCGCTGATGTGTCAGAAAAGGCCTCAATAAATCAGCTGAACAGAACAGAAAGAAAATGCCACCATGTTAAAACAAACAGGAGTCAGTGATGTTCAGTCCACTGGAGCTCATCTGTGGATACAGGAACTGTTTTCAACCTCCCCTCTTGTCCTCCTACAGCTCACCCTGGACTGCAAAAATTCAATGGAGTCAACAATTCTTACTAAGAATATTGGTTTTATTTGAATAAAATGTCTACTTTATACTCATAGAATAATAAAATGTATCATTTATACTCATGAAATGATAACATGTATCATTTATACTCATAAAATAATCAAATGTATCATTTATACTTATAAAATCTCTCACAATCTTCACTTGTTTTGGGCAAATTTCCACTTAAAAAAATACAAAAATCATCAAGTGTTTTTTTTTTTTGTTATTACATTTTTTTGTATTTCAAGTGAAAATTTTATTCAGTTACTTTTTCATGTGATGTGTTGTAACAGTTTTATTTTAAGGGAGAGATTTTACATTGAGATTTTGCATTTCGATTCGAAATAAGACAAATATTCCTAGTAAGAATTGTTGTCTGAGTTGAATTATTGCAGCGGGCCCTCATTGTCCCGGGACCTCTGAGAGTGAAGTCCTTTTTTACGTCATAGAAAAATACATTTTGTCGATTGTCGCTCTCATGGAACACAACCCTGTCGAAGCAGCTCTAAAGCCTGTTCCCAAACGCAGCTGAAAGACAAGTAAGTCTGATGTCATCCCGCTGGACGAGTCACTTAGAATGTCGCTCGTAAACTGTCGGGAATTTGACATGAGTCACGAGCGGGTTGTTGTGTCCGGACGTGGCTGACGGAAGCACAAGTGACACGAGATGTAACCAGAGCACAGTGACTACATGGAACAGTCCTGGTCAGAACGTCATGTACACACAGTTACTTCAGGCATCTGTACACAGGCCGTGTCGGAGGTGCAGGGGCGGCACAGAGGGACGGGATCTGTCTCGTCCGGGAGGGCGGCGGTGGGGGGGCACATGCACAGGACCTCAGCAGGTCGGAGGGACGGCGCTCGCCCATCTGCATGTTGTGTGGTCTCAGTCCACTTTCCCCATTTTGGCGATGAGCTCGTCACAGATCTTGGTGAGCTCCTCCATCTCTTGATTCTGTGTCAACACAACACAAAGGACAGAGGTTTTCAGAAGGAGGCGCTGGAGCAGGAGGCCACAGCCGCACGTCTGCTGACCTTCTGCAGCAGGGCTTGTTCCAGAGACTCGTTCTTCATCTGCTCCTTCCTCAGGCTGGCAGTCAGCGCTGTGCTCTCTGCGCTGGCCTTTGTACGCACCTGAGCGATCTCCTCATTGGCCCTGAGCAAGACGAGGGAAACCAAAACACATCAGCTGTTTGATAAAGTCATGACAGATTTGCTTCTGAGCTCTGAGCTGTACTTTTCCAGTTTCTCCTCGGCGTGGAGTTTGAGTGTCTGATAACGTTGCTCCTCCTGCTTCACTCTGGCCAGATACTCCTGCGCACACTTCTTCAGCACCTCTTCATTCTGTCATTCCCAGATCACACAAAGGATTACATGCCCGCACCATCACTGAACAAGAAGAGTGCAGTTGCTGAATTCACGGTAATCCTGTTAATTGCCTGAGTTCATTAAATACATGTTTCTTAAGAGCCTGAAAACAATGGAGCCCCCACCAGCAGCTTCTTTGAGCCCGTCTCAAGTGAAACAGTTTCTTGTTGATTTTCAGCCATCATCTCTCTGTTCTTCTGAGCAGTGACAAAGGATTTCTTCTTTGTCATCATTCAGCCATATCTGTGGTGGTTTTCATGCTCTCCCCTCCAGGGGCCCGTTCCAGAAAGCAGGTTAAGTGGAAATTGCTGATCTCTCAGTTCTATTTTCAAGGGAACTGACAGAAATCAAACTTAAGATTTTTATATGCTTGAATTCAGTTTACTGTACCGGTATGAAATAAGAAAACAAATTGGCCTTTTTTTTTTCCCCTCACATTTCAGCTTTAATAAACTTTTTTATTTTTACTGAACCTGCTTCCTGGAACAGGCCCCAGGAGCCCACTCATCACGACAATCTCTTTACACCTGTAATTTGTTCTCCTAGCAGCTGATCGTCTCTGTCACAAATGAATTAGACTTTCATTTCAAGAAATGATCCTTTACTTTCTTGAAGCCTTCCAATGTGCTTTTCATATGCTCATAGCGCCGAAACACATCCGAGAGCGAGCGCTCCACGGAGTTCAGGTCCGCCAGGGCAGCTTCCTTCTCCATGATTGCAGCATGCAAAGCCTTCTGGGAACTCAGGCTGTTGCGCTGCTCGTCCTCTGAGAGGCAAGAGGGAAAACGCTTTACCACTAAATAACTTCACCATCACCATGTGTCAGTTCAGTGTTGTAACAATCAGTAAAACGTCAAAACACTGAGACAGAAAACTCACCGATCATCTGAGCGATCGTCTTCTCGTACTCAGTCACAATCTTCCTGTGATATGACAGAGAGGATGAGGAGAGGATTTCATGAACCAAACTGTTCCGTCTCCGTCACCCTGTAACTATGTCTGGACCAAAAACCTCACAAGTCAAACATCACGGGACCTCACCTCATCTCAAAGACTTCCTGTCTGCTTTCCTCAAACTTCTTCTTCCAGTCGCTGCCCTCCACCTCTTTAGTGATCATCTGAAAAATTCAACCACCTGTCAACTCGCAGAGGCAGAAGGAGGCCAACACTGAGGAGATGTCAGATGCTGCTTGTAGGAGTGTTCACCTCCTCCTTGATGAGGGTGACAACAGCCTGTTTTTCTGCCTCACTGATGCAGATGGAATCCAGGACCTGACTTCCTGTTTTCAGCATCTCACTTCCCCCTGACTTCAGTTTGCACGTGTCCTCCCTCGGCTGAAACAAGAGGCACACCAGTCATGTCATCTCGCAGCGGTTAATCTGCACTCATGTGTGGAGGGAACTATACTAGGAACTATACTTCCTATACTAGGAACCACCTAGACGATATGACAGAACGTACATCCGTTATCATCAAAGAGACGCAACGATACATTCATGCTGCTATTTTCCATTCAAACCTGCATTTTTTTGATCTAAGTCAAAGAAAACTCACACTGCAGATGTTGACACAGGATTCGTGTTTATCTCCATTTACTTTAGTTAGGGTTCACATTAGTGGGAGGGAAACTTGTTTTCTGACAGTGACTCTTAGCTTGAAAAATGGTAATAATCAGCACTTTGAACGTCTCTATCTTTGTCTTCACTCCCTCAAACATGTCACTTCCCTCAGGCATCCTTCCTCTCCCCTCCTGTTTTGTCCTTCCCTGGATTACAACAGTCATATTCTAATCCCACACACGCTAATCTGATAAATCCATCTGTCACCTGAGTTGACGAACAACACTGAGTCGTCCTGCAGCAGTCATCATATCAGAAAAATATAGGTCAGTCTGTTTCCTGACCTGTTACACGGTTTAAGTATCATTTCTGATGCAGATTGGGTGTGAGTGAGTGACAGGATATGACAGGAAACGTCTAGTGGACGGGACAGAACCAGCGAAGAGCACGGTCCAAGTTCCAGACTTGTCCAACATGTCTGACAATGGGTCTTGTAGCTGTATTCATCTTTATCTTTTTGTGTTTTATCCTGTTTGCAGACATGGTCAAAAGCTGAAAGTTGTCACAGACATACAAGTGTCCTTCAGCACCACCCAGTGTTCACCGGTGGAATTACTGTGCGTGTGGTGTACTGTGCTTCATCAAAAACAAAAGCCAGTTTGATAGTAAATGAACTGATCAGAAGTGATCTTTTCTCACCGTCAGAGAGCAGTCGGACTCATCCGGTTTGGAAGTCACGTGGTAATCCTGGACTGCAAAAGAGCAACAAAGATGATGAGTCATCATTGCACCACCAGCCATCTCACCAGATTGCATCTCATCAGTTAGTCACATCGCATCACAAGGGTGTAAAAGTTGTACAATCACATCTCTTAACCCACAGAAAGAGCTGCTGACTTATTGTTGTGACTCTTCTCACACACAGTGCTGAGGTTTCTTTTAGCAAATATACATTTGTGAAGGTTCTGGCTGAGGACATGTTTAAATGACCAGACATGTGATGATGATGATCTTTTTACAGAGAAACCACTTCCTCTCCTCTTTTTCCAGCGTAGGAAAACTACCAGACAAGACGGGTGGAGCACGAACCACAAAGAAACCATTAAACCATTGGGCAGGTCCAGGAGGACATTTTTTTCCTCCTTTAATTTCAAAAGAATTAACACACTGACCTTGAGCATATTTACAGAAATAATACTGCAGAATGGGAAGACCATAATAACATTTAGGCTGGAGGTGAAGGCTGGAACATCAGCCCCCCATTTTTAGACTCAAAGGTCCATATGAACAATATTCAGTTGTAAAAAAACAAGCAAACATTTCAGAAGTCGATGCACCCCCCCATCCCCCCGACTCACCGTGTTAATGATTAACGGGGTGTGTGTGTGTGTGTGTGTGTGACAGGAAGTGTCGATGACCTTCTGACTGTCCAGAATTGATCTTCTGATTGTGTGCCAGCGACCAACAGCTATCTGAGTGTAACAGCTGTCTGACTCACAGCTGGTGACTCTCACTCTGCTTGTTTCTGCATCCGAGCACTAAATGGCTGATGAAGCCGCCGTGAGTCAAACACAAAAATCGATCTTCGTCGATCCTTTTACGTACTGTTGGTTTCCTTGTCTGATTTGACACCTGCGCTGCTCGCCAGCTTCTCCTCGTCTGTGGCGTGGCCCTCGTGATGGTCATCCTTCAAAGAACGTGTGCAACGTTTCAAAAGGTAGACACATAATTCATCAGTGTATTTGTATTTTTAAAATGGTTTAAAAAAAATTAACTGGATATGTTTCATATCAAATTGTTGTTGTTGTTGTTGTTGTCGCCATCCTTACCTGTCCACTGAAGCTCTTTTGCATCGTCTGGTTCTGGTTCTTGACTTTGCAGGAGTTCCTGAGTAAGAAGGTGAACAACAACGTTAGCAATAACCAGATCATAGCTCTACAGTTCTACATAAAGGTCCTACCCATGTGTGCAGTTAAAGCGCGTGAACACGTGTAATCATCAGGAAGCAGGAGGCACAGAGAGCCTTTGAGCTAGACCTCATTTCACTGCTCTGTGTGAGCTTGAACACTCGGCTAAAAACGCTGAATGAGGCAGAAGAAAAAGCTGATTAATGAGGGAGGTGTTTGCACAAAAGGATTTACAAGATTTAGGCCAACACACTTTTTGTGTTTTGTAGTCTGAATCTGATTCTCAAGCCTCCCAGGGCCAAGTCAGGTGGATGTGAGCCACAGCTCCTCCATCTTGTCCTCAATGAGTGCAGGTTTTTATACTTGAACCTCCCAATCCTCTTAAAACAACTGAAGCAACATTATCAACTGTGATGTCTGACACCCATTAAACCATTTTACTCTAACCTACAAAAATTTGCCAGGTTTACTCACTAAAACGGTCTGTAGTTTACAGCAGTTTAGACCACAAAGGATTATACTGCTGCTGAATGACTTGACTTTTTGTCGTCTCAAGCAGAAACAAACCACCGGAGGGTGTTGTTTGACATCTTTTCTTCCTACCATTCACAGAAACTGTATAAAAAATGTTAAAACATATATATATATAATATCACTGAATTTATTCTAAAACTGTGAAGGAATCTGAGAAGACTGAGATAGGATGAACAGGTGGTTGTTTAGGTTGTTTACTATGAAGGGAGGAAGGTGCAGGATTAAAAAGAGAACACCTCAATCACTTTCTCTTCGTTGTGCACAATAACCAGCATTCACTACTGTTCTCTGCAGCCAAAACAGAGGGAGCAGTGTTTGTCAGCTCATGTCAAACGTTGCCAGGAACAAGAAAGAGGACATTGATGTTACAATGTGGGAGTGTCTCTGATGTTACTCACATGATGATGGCGGCGTTGGCCTCATTTCCCTCCTGGGTGCTGGGGCTTTTCCCATTCAAAGAGTCAGAGTTCAAGTTACCGTTGAGCAAATCAGGACACAGACTGAGGTCGTGGCTGGACAGCAGGTGTGAGGCTGGGCCAGGGTCAGAGGTCACGGGAGCCTCATCGTCCACCTCTGACGGGTCAGGTCGGTTCAGCGGGGAAAGGACCGACAGCGATGGAGGCCGAGGGTGACCCGCGGCCGGCGCGGTGCTCAAGGTCAGGTTGAGGTTCTGGTCCAAACCAAAGCTGCTGGTGATGTTGTTCAGGGAATTTGAAACTGGACCATCGTCCGTGTTGGTGTTCTTGCCTAGAAAGTTGTCGGAAATATCCGGGACAATAGTAAACATTTGTAAACATTCGTGAACATTACATGATTATGTCTCATCACATCGTTCTGGGCGGTAGATCGGGGTGTCACACTCATCAGATCAGGGGTCACAGTCACCGGACCAGTAACATGATAGCACAATTGTTTTAGTGCAAATAAGTAGAGGTACATTATGAATATGTTTGCTGGTAATAAACTTAAGAACCTGAAATTAGCCTGAAATTTCTTAAGGAAAGTAAGTGCTATTTCACAGTGGATCTGCAAAGGTACAAATCCATTTAGTAACAGGTACCTGGAACTGACAAAAATACAGGAAAATAACTTGTCAAGATCTTGAAATTATGTAAAATGTACACACATTTCCAGATGTGTGTCGATCCAGACCAGAACTGATTCGCCTCGCAAACTAAAGTGGAGCTTTGAAGGAAGAGAAGACCTTTACGTCTGGTTCTCAGTGTCACTGAAACAGTGGAATAGGACCACTAACTACTTTTGATGAAGAATTGCAGTGGATGTTTTTTATGTAACTGTCAGATTTGACCCTCTGCTGGGACACTTTTATGTACGTTTCTGTTTGTTTGTGCCTTCGGGTGACACCCCCTCCTCCTGTTTGAACACTTATAAATGGCTGCTGACTTCCTCTGCACTTCACATCCTGCGTCCTCCTCACACATCCCGTTAACAACTAACTACAACTAACAGCAGCAGCAGCAGACGCGTCTCTGTTGACTCACACTGCTGCTAAAACACAGGGCTCTCTGTTTGGGACACACTCACACACTCTGTAATACACAAGTACACACAGCAATAAAACAAAGCACCTCTCCTGTACACACACACACACACACAACATGAATGAAGTCACTGCAGCTCCACCTCAAACACAGGAACAACTTCTCACGCCGTTTGGTGAATGTGTAACGTATGACTTCATACAGTTAACTAACGTAGGTTGAGATAAGTCTCTCCTGACAAAAAACACACCCTGAAGAGACGGCAAGCAGATGTAGAGGAACCACACCCAGTGGTGCAACGCACACAAACATCAGGCTTCACTGCCCTTTTACAAGTCAGTGGAAAGGAGGAAAAGCAGAGAGACGGGGGCTGGATCAGGGTTCAGGATCATCCTGGTTGATCATTTCACACACAGACAGTTTTGACTAGTTGCTGGCAGACTGACTCCGCCCCCACGCCAAGCAGTTTGAGTGGAATTATAATGAGCCTCCACACAGTCGAGACTCTTTCATTTCTCTCACAGAGCCTGATTAAGACTTGATGCCGTCTAGAATTCAACAGTTAACTTGAATGATGACGTGTCACATGTTACATTTCTAATTCCGTAACAGAGACGTCCAGTTCTATCACACATGTCAATCAATCAATCAGTCCATCAGTCGTGATCTTGTTGTTGTTTGTCATGTAAACATCCCTGCAGGGGGCCAACAAATGTGTTTGGCTGAATGAAATGCGTGTGTCATGGTAAACTCAGAATTAGCTGCAGTGGTGAAATCCCGTCACCACAGTGGTCAGACGTTGATGACAGCAGTAGGTGACACATCAGTAATTCAACATTTCATATTGTGGGGTCTGATGTGTTTTGTGTGTCCAGAGAAAACGCCATGATGAGACCGTGACTCACTCTCATCCATTGAACAAGACAAGTCTGATTTTCCCTTCAAAGATTAGTGTGTTAGTGGTACTGTTTGTGTGTGTGTGTGTGTGTGTGTCCAGGGTCTGTAGATGGTAAATAGGGAGGGATGTATGATGCGTTCCTGAGGGGACACTATCAATTCAACAAATATATAGTGTTCATTTAATTGCATCAAGACAAAATTGTGATGTTGATGAATGAACAGACAACTGTGCAGGTCTACTGTGAATACCTCACAGTACTTGTCAAACTACTTCACCCCGACACACAAACACGTATTAAAAACCAAACACCTTAAATCACAGACCAAACACATGAATGAACACATGTGGTACGATGCTAGAGGGGGTTTATTTTAGAGAATAAAGACTCATGACATGATCATGTCCAACATCCTTGCTCTGGTGATGGCGTCAGACAGCTGAGGGTTCTCACCTGTGTGGTTGGCGTTTTCCAGCTGATTCAGCAGCGTCACAACACCAGGAGACTCCGCCTCCGGAGTCTCGAAGTTCCCCTCCGAGTCTGAACTGTGGAGAGAAGGGGTGTTTATTCTGCATCGGGTCATTAATGACGTATGTATGTAAGTGTTCTTTACAAGATGGAAGTATCTGACTTGTTATTTCTTCAGATGAAATCGCTGCATTGTCTTTCAAACTGATAAATATGATGCAAGAAAAAGCAGCAACTGTCCTCCCACAGGGCATCGGAGCATGTGACGATGGCGGGGGGGACGAGAATACTCCTCAGACAGCAGCCTACTGTCTGACCATAACACAGCATATCCATACCCACGTACATTTAAGTACATAAATACAGCACTGAACGTGTGCTGAATGAACGACTTTACATCAATAATACTCGGGTCATTCAAATGTTCATGTTCTTCAAGTGACAAGAAAACAATGGAACTCCAGTTCAGAGCAGTTTCATTTTAAGGGAAGTCAGAGGAAAAGGTCAGAGAGGAAGTGAAGCCTGAGACCACCTGCATCCTTGGACCCACCCACAATAAGGATACACACACACACACACACACACACACACACACACACACACACACACAGTCTTTGGGTCTGCTCTGTCAGCTGTCCGGACACAGATTTATTTCCAAACTGTGGCGACTGAAAGGGAGGGAAAGAGACAAAGAGGGAGAGTCGATGTGGGTGTGTGCATTCCCAGCTACTTGAGCGCACATCAGAACGCCCGCACTTTAATTGAAACCATCAGGAACTATAAGTTCACAGGGCCAAAGCCCGACCACACTCCATCACTGAGCCCGGTTCACACAAACAACAGCGAAACACACACACACACACACTCTGGATTGGGGCCCAGTGATGGCCCCAACGGCTGCGATCCTGGATGGTTACTTAGGAACTAGAAGTGGACAGGAGAAAAAAATTCTAAAGGTTCTGGAAACTGTGGCCTCCTTCCCCTTCCCCCAACGATCTGTCTCTCTCAAAACACACATTATAACGGAGCTTTACACCGTCAGATCCGCTTTTCAGAGAGAACAAAGAACGGAAATGTGACAAATCGGTAGATGGAATAAGATTCTGTTTTTAGCCAGTGGCAGCAACTGCAGAGATACAGTGATTAGGAAAGAATCTGATATTACACCCCAACAGTCTGTTAGTGTGTGTGTGTATCCACCACCTGTCAGGATGACTCAGGGGAACCAACAGCAACCACATACACACACACACACACACACACACACACACACACACACACACACACACACTATGAACACTAGATAAAGCAAATCTTTCACACAAGCCCTCTTACTTGTCGTCAGCCTTTTCTCCATCCTGCCCGGGTCGACCATCATCCCTTGCACCCCCCGTCACTGCTGACCACGTCCATTTAGCCCACTGGACCGGAGACAGCCAGGACATCCCTGCACGGTTCCTAAACCTGCTGACACCTCTGGGTTCCTCCTTCTTCCTGCTGACAACCCTCTCTCCTAAAGCTCCTCTTCGATGAAGCTGTCAAAAACAACACAAGCTGTCCTCTTGCCTCCGTCCCTTTTAACTTCAGCTTCTGCCTCTGCTGTTTCTGTGCGGCTCTCTCACTTCCCTCTCACGCTCAGCCTTCCCATCCTCCTCTGCATTGTTGACAGTCGTGTGAGGGAAAACGTGCCTCACGCTCCCACAGCTGCTGCCTGTGTTGCTGCTTTGCTTTCAGACAGTGCAGATTAGCAGGGCATCAGTAGTCACTCCTCTCTCTGCCCCCCTCCCTCCTTCTCCCAGCTGAACCATCAGCTGGTCACCAGACACAGCTCGCCCTGCTCCCGTGTCTTTGTCAGGGGTTTGCCTCTCCCCTCTTTGGGAAGGGGGGTGAGGCAAAGCTTCCTGTTTTAAAAGGTAAAGAAGTCTCCAGAAAGACCGCTGGCAACGACAAGAACGAGAACCAGATTGTAAAGATGTATGTTACTACCTGTGATTCCTTCCTTCCTTCCTTCCTTCCAAAACCCTGCTGTCCATGTAAACCAGCAGGGTTTATTTTTACTTTTACTGAGGCTTTTTTTTTCCTTAGTGAACTAAGAGCAGATGCCGACACGATCAGACGACCCAACAAATGTTGGAAAGGTCATTTGAAGAAGTTGTTTATGGTTTGTTTATGTGCCAGCGAGACAGGAGACAACTGTGGATCCGACGCATGCTAAAAAAAGAGTGTTTACTTATCCTGGGCTGAGGGACGTGTGAGGGACACACGAGCAAGTACTTTGACTCAGGATAAAGACTGCAACATGAAAACGTAAAACAGATGAGGACTGTTGGCTGAAAAAAAAGCCAGGGCAGACGACAAAACCAGTCAATACTCCGAACCCACATCACCGACATTACCAGAGCATCAGAACCGACAGCAAAGACATTTGGGCCAAAGCTCTCATCCCCGCTCACACACACGCACACAAGTGCTTCTGAGGCTGATCGTCGCTGGCTTATGTAACTCTTAGTGGAGCCTTTCATGTTTATACATCCCTCACACACACACACACACACACGCACACACACAGTAACTAGGCCAGATGAGTCTGTGAAAAAAAACATGAACCGTGACTAATCCAGTAAAGGACGCTTGGTGCAACCACTGTGAAAAATAGGTGAACGGGAGAAAAGCAATAAGAGAAGGTGGTTTTTCTGTTCTACTGTTTTCATTTCTCAAATATGAAAACACACGGTCCACAGACACAGGCCAGCACATGGTTGTATTCACGCACCAACACACTTACAAATGATGTCACACACCGGTGAACACAGAGAAAGAGGTCCTGTTCAATCCGCGATAGCTGCCCGGAAAATGGAGCAAATGAAAGGACAGAAACCAGAATGGGACGATGTGAAAATCCTCACAAGCCAACGACAGGTCGGTAGAAGGAACGTGACAAGCTTCTATTTGTTTAGCACCCCTCCCCTCCTTTGTCTGTTTCTCTGCCAGCCAGGACAGCTGGGAGGACAAACCTGTCTGTCTTGTGGAGGACATGAACTGCTCATAAAGCTTCTCCAGCAGCAGCCAGATGCAGCAAACACACACACACACACACACACACACACACGCGCGCGCGCTGGGGAACTGGACAGTGGACAAAACTGAGGCAGAGAAACAGCTCTTATGTAATAACTTCAGACCGCAGACAGCTGACGGAGAAACAGTGGCCAAACCCTCACGTAGGTGATGTGGAGCTGCTGCCTTAAAGCTCAACACACTAACTGCACCCATGTACGTTTGCTAATCCAGCAAGAACGTCCTTAATCATCAATTACATTTAGATTGAGAGCAACACGTGTGGTTATGAGCTGAGAATAAGCCAGCAATGGTAAACGTGTGTGTGTGTGTGTGTGTGTGTGTGTGTGTGTTCACTCACAGCATCTCTGCTGTCAGTCAGTGCTGACGGAGGCTGAGCCAACCTGTCTGTCATGGAACACCGCCATTGTGTTCACTGTCATTGTGACACTGTGCTTTATTACAAATCACATCTTGAAATGAAATGCCAGAGTTAAGTTGACACATATCAGAAGGCTCCCTTCACTCACTTTAGGGAGAACAAATCTTTAAAATGTTAATGGAAAAAAACCCCAAACATTTACCCCTAACTTCAGAATTGATACTGAAAACTATGGGCTTCCATAGTATATACATATTTGGATGAATAACATAAAAGTTACAACAAAATGATGGTTACAATACAAAGGAGATGATAATGTATTAGTGCTTTCCCTGTCGCAGCAACGCACAATGGAAGGTGAATTATTACTACGGGCGTGTGAGAACATCATGAGTTGGAGAGATAGTACAGCTGTGATTAAATATTTGCTATTTATGTTAGGTTCTAATTTGAATCTGTGAATTAGTCTGTATTTCCATGTATATGTCGGTACCATACACCCTGGATCCACTGTAACCCCATCCGCCATGAGTAAAATGATAAGAAATAAAAACAAACAACAAACAACATCAAATAAAGGAATTCACTGTGTGTAGTACAATGAGCAGAAGAATTATGTAGTATGCTGCCCTCTAGTGGTTGTTGAAATAAAACATGACATAAGTCACAATTAGAACTGTATAATTGTCATTGTACAGAAGTACAAAATAAATTGTGGGTGAACATTATTCTACAGCTCTATCATCGTGATGATGTCACGTGACAGACTACTGTCACTGTGTCATTGACACAGACTTAACCTGCACACATCACTGTATTTTATGTTTTTGTATTTTGTTTTTGTAATTTTCATGCACATTAGATCTCTCCAGGGCAGAGCTGGCACAGAGGGAATGAGCTTCCCCAGAGTCCAATTTAGGAAGCTGACGGTGCTTCTACACCACAATATTCCTGTGTCCAGAAACTGGAAAGGACCAAAGACTAATGACCTAAGTGACTGTGGCATGATCAAAGGGGGAACGAGACAGAAAGAGAACATGGGTCATGTAAGGACACCAACTGGGCTATTGTTCCTGATTATAACAGGGACACGGGAGCACACAATTCCCAGACAATAACGCACGTACGCTGTGTGAACCCACCCACCCACACAAAGGAGGAAGAACACACACCCTACCGCTCCACTTGTCCCTGTAGACGTCAAAAACAAATGACAGTGTCATGTTAATATTGTTCCTGTTCACAGTGTGTCTTCCTCTGAAGGTACATTTGTTTTAGTGTTTGTCTTAATGATGTGAAACCATCCCACTGAAGCAAGAAATTGGCTCGAAACCCAGGTCAGTTTCTTCTTAAACGCGGAACTGGATGAGAATAAGAGGTCTACAGTGTATCTGAGAGGGTTCATGCACTTAGAATGGATACGCCGGCTAAAATTAGACCAGACTCTGGCTTTTCTGTATTTCCCACAGGGTTGATTCCACTTCCGACTGCACTAATGCAAATTACAAAAAATGGAGGGATTTTACATGAGTTTTCACTCAATGTTTTTGTCTTGTCCTTGGTAAGTGAAATGTCAGCGGACACAGACGCTGCTCCCCATGACTGAAAGAGCAGAGTGGGTTCTGTAATATTTAGTAAACAACGGGCTGGAAATGGCCTGCGTTTTTATTTGAGTCACAACAAAGTAATCCCACAAGGCGTATGGAAGCTTTTAAAAATAGATACAAAAAGCATCAGTGGGATTAGCAAAGCCAGAGGGTTCATTATCTGTTATAAAGGATTATAGGAAAAAAAACATGGAGGTTAGTTGCTTTTATACGCACAGGCATGTTCTCCAGCATCAACATAGTCATTGTCTCCTTTTAGAACAACAGCTGAAGCGTCACACAAACACAACAACACACACAACACACACGCAGCTACAGACCCTGACAGAATAAACTGCAATGTTTGTTAAAATTCGGGTCACAGTTGCATAATTAATAGCCGGCAGCAGCGTCTCTCTCGTACTGTTGTGACTACAAAAGCTGCTCCTAAAAATAACCAAACCGATGCATGAACAACCGCTGCAAGTACGGTTGTAATAATTTCAATAACATGGCTGCTCATGTCATCCGCTGCGACACACTGTCTGTTCCTTCTTTCCCTTAAATGTAATACCCCAGACAGAATTTCAATTAGCAAGTCAATCCAGCACGGTCCGTTATGCCACCAAAGTCCAAAAGGGAAAGTGCCGGATCCAAAGGCACCACCTCCAACTTCTAATCTCCCAGCCTCCGGAGACAGTGACTTGACTGACACCAGCTTTCCCTGGTCGCTCAGCTACATAGTCGCTGGTTTCCTTTTAGTATTCACAGCCCTGGAACAAAACATCAATTCACATATACATACATGCTGCTCTTCTTCCCAGGAGAGCTGATGGAGCCCTTCCTGTGCTGGCTGAAGGAGCCCCCCATGGCAACAGTCAAGTGTGTTTGTTGCAGGTTTGTCCCAGATGCTGCGTATGTCCCCGTCTCCTCCAACGTTCACCTTTGTTTCTCTTCCAGACGTCCCGTCTCAATACCAGAGCTCCACGTTGCCCTGTTTCTCATGACTGGTATTTTCCAATTTTCCAACCCTTCTCCTCCAAGTCTTAGCGCTCTTCTTGCTGTGATGATGTACAGTGTAAATGCTCAGGAGTAGTCAGGATCACATTGGAAGAGCTCTGATGACAGTCCCGCCTCCTCGCTCCCTTTCTCCTCATCCTCCATCATTTTCTCTCTCTCTCTCTCCCTCTGCCCCACAGACCCATAGGCAGATTACATTCACTTGTTAATTAGTGCAAAGCCTTTAGAAGGAGCATGACAGAGTGGTGTGTGTGTGTGTGTGTGTGTGTGTGTGAGACTGTGAGTGAGGGGGGTTACAGAATGAGCCCAGAGAGTGGAAGGGGGCTGATGGAGAGTCACTCGGTGTATCTGGT
>CAAKHB010001324.1:19096-57873 GCA_901007665.1 Aeoliscus strigatus
GTATCTGGTGGGGATGAGAAGATTGTTTGGGACAAAAAAAGAGAGTCCCTTCTATTGTTGGCCAGCTGCATACCAGATTGGGAGTTGAAGGAGAAGAAGAAATGGAGGGAGACTTAGCAGCATAAAACACAGCCCCACTTGTGCCCAGTTCCCACTACCTGCTGTGACCCTAAACCCACCCTGTTAAAATGACAATACAACACTGACATGTATGCAAACATACATTCAAGAACTCACTGTTTGTTTGCACATCCTCGTTTCCTGATCACATCACTCCATTTTGACTTGATATCCTTGACAGACTGTCATCAGAGGGTGGTGCAAAAAGGATTTGAATTGTCAGATTAATACTTAATTAATAGTCAGTGGCAGTGAAAACCACACTGGAAGAGTATCTCACCTTAATGAATGAGAACACAGCCGAGAAGAGCAAGGAAACGTGTACAGTGGTGCCTGATTCCAGGTTGTCTCATCCTGTTAACGTCATGGGAAGAAATAAAGGAGGCCTGAGGAACCTGCGGTGCTGGACAAACCCGCCTTTCAGAATAACTGAAGGATTTCAAATGAGTGCAGAACTTTCCTCCCACTGCACTGAATCACATGAGGACTTGAACAAAGACCCGCATTTGTGCCTGACTTACTCACATTTCGTTCACCGTGGGCAATTGCAACAATGCACACAAACCACAAAACAGCGTGGCATTGAAGCAACCGTCACTCCAGCTGTCATAGTAATAAGGAAATACTGAACTACCAATACATACTGTGCATAGGCAAAGATAATGTCCAAATAAAATAGGGAAAAAGGGGAACATTTTATAAACAATGATGAATGAACAAAGGTCTCCACAGGGGAGGACAGAGTGGCAATGTAACACCCAAGACAGGTTAAGGATGTGCAGCCTCTGGTTGTGTCAGCTGTCCTTCATTATCAACTTCAGATTAGTCAAGCAAGTCAACATTCATAAAACTCAGATTACTGCACGTCGTGGATCTCTTTTAGCAGCATCAGAGCAGTATCCTCAGATTTCCTGACAGAGCCACATGCGAATGGAGGTTTGATCCCTCCACTGGAAGTGAAGTAAACTAGCTTGATAGATTTAAAGCCCGGATCTGCTGCAATGAGAAGATGGTCATAGAAGGTACTATGAAGACCAGAAAACTGCCGCCCGCCCACTGGTCAAGGCCATAGCCAAAGCCCACGACAGGGCTTGTTGGAGACAACCCCACAGCCTCCAACCAACGTGTGAGCATCCAGAACCCAGCATTGAGTTACGCTTACACACCACAACAAGCACTCAGCGAAACTGGATTGAGCATCTGATGAAACTGGAAGATATGTCAGGGGTGATCAGGGGGTCACAGGTGAATTTTGTTAGTATAAAGGCATCAGCCTGAGTATGCGCAAGAGAGATGATCAAAGTGCTGAAACTCCCATCAGCAGGGGTGAAATAGAACCAAGCTTGTACGCTTCATCTCCCTGTCAGCACATGATGGAACCATACACACAGAGAAATGTCAGCTGCAGAGGTAGAACGTTTCCAGATGTATTCTAAGTGTGAATTCATTGGGTCTGAACAAACATGCTTAAATCCAGATAATACAGGGAACATTTATTATGGCACCGCTCGGAACTCATATAAACATAGGGCATACTAAAGGACAACATCTTTTGGTATGTGTCTTATCTGGATTGAGTACTTCTAGAATCCTGTGTCGGCATTAGGGAGAAACAGAAGGATGAGATTACACAGAGGCATGAAAAACACCAAAATACATTTGTCTTCAGTGCAATTAATATTCATTTGAATATTTGTTCATTCAATCGAAGAGAATTTGTCACGTTTAAGATGCAGACGTCCCGTTGGATAATAAGAGGATGAGGATCGTGAATATTTTTAACAGAGAAACATCAGTAATGGTTCGAGATTCATGTGAAACCACGTTCTTAAAAAATGTTATGTATAATGTTTAACTGGATTAAAAGAACATAACATTGCCCCCCCTTATTGCTGTCCATGGGTGTAATTATGTAAATACTGGGGCCTAAACTTTGGTCAATACCACATCCAGAAACCTGAAATAATAATAATACATGTTTATGGAATATATAGAAAAGACGGCTTCACCATTAGTGAATGTAGAGAAACAGAAGACAGAAACATATTTGGCCTGTCAGATTTGCAAATGGAAAGCTGTATATGAGACATATACCAGTCCTAGTTTTAATTACCTGGAATAGAGATGATTTACAGGAAGTTCAGACGGTGGTAAAAAACACATCAGTTTCCAAAAATGACATGTAATTCTGTCTGTCATGACATGTTTTTGGTTTAATTCTTACACAAATGTGTAAATATGAACGAGCTGGGAAAACATGACTGTAATATAAATAACATACTTAAACATTACCACTATAGTGCAGATGTGCAGCAGATTTGGGTTTCAAGTGACTCTGAAGTGGTAGAAGACAAACAACAGCCACCAGGATGTGTCACAAACACATCAATGTCCAGTTTTTAGAAACTCTTTACGGTTTAACAAAGGAGACATGCAGGCAGAAAGATATATCAAAGGATAATCACCAACAAAACAATTCTCTTTTTGATTAATATCTATCTCTTGTAATACGGGGACAAGTACTTTTGTACCCGTTTGGGTTCTTGTTTCCACATGTTAAAGCTGCAGCTGTGCTTTGAGCCGTTGATAATTTTTCAATTAAAGTGCCAAGTTAAATAACACATTATTTAAAAGGTGCAACAATTGGCAACACAAAGATGTTTAAATAAACTGAATCAAAACTGCTGTGTCACTGATAAATGAACCAAGGTGACCTGACCACCGTCAAACAGTCTCAACGGGGGAAGCCTGAGCGGCCACGTACCACCTGGTACAGTAAGGCATTCTAGAAGAGAGAGCTGCAGCCTCTGGCTCTCTCTGCTGTCCTTCATTATCACCGCAGAGTTAGTGAAGCAAGTCAACATTCATAAAACTCAGATTACTGTTGTGGCTGTTCAAAGGCCACATCCAGTTTGTCGTAGATCTCCTTCAGCAGCAGCAGAGCAGTATCCTCTGATTCCCTGACAGACACACAAGGGAATGTATCTCAGGTTAAAAGGACAAGCACTCCACTGCAGTGTAATAAAAGCGGGACACCACAAGGAGGAGACACGAGGAAGGACTCACCAGTAACAAAGATGAGACTGAATGGCAAACAGATACTCATTGAAGCTCTCTATGGGTTTTTCCTGAAGTACGTAGTCGACTCTTCGTCCTCCGTTCAGCATCCCCACTTTGATCTCTGGCTGCTCCGGTCGTTCCACTGACGGCTCCACCTCCTCACACACTCCTGCAGGGACAGAGTCGGAGAGCAGATGAGGCTCCAGAACGGAAAACATTGATACTATACTGTACATCTGGCACCTTCTCTTGAACATAATGGGAGTAAAAGTTGTATGTGTTTTGAGTGTGTGTTTGCAAGTAAAAGGACCTTTTCTTCATGAGATATTCCAGTAGGTCTTACAAATATTGTCAGCTTTGAACACACTTGAATTGTATTCAGTGTAAGCATACGTTTGTTTGAGTTGATTGACCATACAAGGTTAACTGTCTGAATGAGAGGGAGGGACAGGAGTAAAAACAGAAGTGACACCCTATAGCAGTACTTGCAATCACAAAGAATTTTCTCTTGAGGTGGAAATAATTTCTCAATGGATGAAATGACTAACAGACATGTTAGTGTTCTGGATTCAGCAGAGTTGAGTGCAAACTCAAACAACTGTAACAACTAAAGAATTCTTCTAACATTCTCCAGCCTGTCAAAAAGCATTTATGAATTGGCAATGGCGCCCCCTGGCTTACCTTGGAAGTAATGTTTATGAAGGGCCCTGGGCCACTCCAGTATTTTACTCCACAAGTCACCACCTCTCTCTTTCCTCTCAGCAGAAGCAGTGACTGCCACTGAGGCTGAGGTTCAAGGTTAAGTAGTAAAGGGTGAGGGAAGGACGAAACAACCACCAGACAGAGCAGAAGACAAAGGCGGAGGGTGTCAGCATGCAGAGAGGGATGAGAAGAGCTTGTTAGGAGAGGGTTAGATGCAAACTTGCATACACACAAACAGACAACATCCATAAATAGCATAAATAGTTTTACCATGAGTCTCTTGTAGGTTTCCCTCAACAGACGTTTCTCCTTCCTCCACTGGGGGCAGTGCAGCAACAGGCAGCCTGGCAAGGGACTGCCATGCTGTCCGCAGTGATCCCAGCACATTGTTCTTCAAATCCATGCTCATACGAGTCAGGCTGTCCTTAAGTTCTAACAGACAAAGTTATCACTGACACCACTTGGTAAAACACTGAAGCCACCATGTGAGCGACAGACACAAACATCCATACCTAAGTGCATCCTCTTGCGTCCTTTATGATGAGGGATGAGCATTGGCTCCAGATCCACTTCAGAGACAATCATGGGCTCTATCCTGTAAGCTACAGGATCAAACTAGACAGCAGGAGGGGAAATTAAATATGTGATATGACATGTATGACACGTTTTACCATGTAACACTGTGCTTTATTCCTTTATCATTTCATACATACACACACACAGACACACACCAGTTAATCGACTAATGTCATTCTTATGTTGAGACTCTGAATGATGTCGTCTCAGAATGAGTATGAGATGTGTGATTGTGAATCACATTAAATGTGATTTCTCACCGGGTGATAGATGTTGTAGAAACTCTTGCAGGTGGGGAAGGTGTAGTTGGGATCAATGCGTTTGAGCCCACGGACAGTCAGAAACATTCCAATGGGGGAGCCGAAAGCAAAAAAGGTCTGTGGGTGGAAGGCCAGCTGTGGGTAATCAATGGAGACCTGGAGAGAAAGGGGACAGGAGCATACACATATTTTTGTTTATTTTTTTGAATACTTTACTTTACTATACTTTTTTGAACAGCAGGTCTATCTGAAACACAACATTCAAGTTTTTGCCCAAATTCACAGCCCAACAGCTGGGCAGCATGTAATAGAAAGTTCTGTTGCAGTGTGTTAACACACTCACTAACAGCATCCAGCTGTTTGTAAGTTTATGTTACCTGTATGTACCTGTATGTTTAAAAACTGCCTTGTCTAAATATCAAAATTGTTGGTGCATTATAGACAGTGGGATAATTATTTCTCTGTAAAAAAAAATATGTGTGTGTGTGTGTGTATGTGTGTGTGTGTGTATGTGTGTATATATATATATATAAAAATAAGAATTCACAACTTTATGGTGTGCAGCACAGATTTATGGGTAACACAGAACAGAGGACACATGTGGGGGCAGTTTGAAGTCACTGGGGCCATCAGACACAGCATTCCACCTATTTCACACACACCTACATGAGCTGAGCACTAGTTTCAGACAGAACAGCCAGGGGGCAGAGCAGGCAAAGAGGAAGCTCATTCATGCAGCGCTGGATGAGACCAGGTCATGAGTGAGGTAACAGGAGCCCCTTCATGGGTCTGATAGTGAAATCTACATTTTAAGACAAAGTAATATTGCCAGGGAAACCGTACTGCTCATATCTGTGGGTCGAGTTTTTCTGTATGTGAAGAGGTAGGCAGAGAAGACGAGAGCATGAGGACGCCATGTGAGACACACCTGTCCCTTGGCTATGCCTCCATTGGTCTGTCCAGGCAAGCAGGGGGAGGAGAGAAGCAGGAAACTTATGCGTTATAGCTGTAAGCTACCGATACTCCTGAGCATACGGAATTCATGCCTCGGCGTGTTTGGTACCTGTCCGATGCCCATGTCGAAGTACTCATAGTCCACAGCGCTGGTGATCGACTGTGTTCTGTGGAAGTGGGACTGTGGCGTCATGGATTCTGAAGACTGGATGTCACTGGGACCACTTGCCAAGGAATCCTGAGGTGAAACTTGGAGCCCTGGAGCAAGACGCGCTGTGGCTGCTTTACAGTCCTATTTAGGAAAGGAATTCTTTGATTGACGACCGAGTACCAAGTGCTGATGCAGTGGATAAGGGAGCATAGAACCCCATGACAAACACGTTAACAAGCCAACAGAAGTCCTCCAAGTCACAGCTATGGTTGTTTAAACAAACAGAGAGAATTCACGTTTGTACACAATTTCTACATCTCAACAGAAAACAACACACAAGGTTCAGAGTTTCTAACCTCTGGGAAACATTTTCTTCTGAAAGATTTCAGGATCTTCTTGCGTGGTCCAAGAGGAAGTCCTAAGTCTTTGAGATCGCTGTCTTGACAAAGCGCCTGAACGAAGAATACCACCCACTTTAAATAAATTTGTCTGTGTGTGTGTGTGTGTGTGTGCACGTTTTACCAGTGATTCCAGATCTAGCTGTTGTGCCTGTAGTGTACCGAGGTATTCCTGCAGACCCAGTCGGGTCAGAAATTGCTCCAGTGAGTCACAGTTCAGAGGACAGGATTCATCTGACTGCACCTTGACCACAGAGAGAAAGACAGGATGTTAGAACGTCTACGTGATCAACGGATCTTTGACTGTCGATGCCACCATACCCCGTCTCTGCTGGCTTTCAGTCCACTTCTCTGATTGGTCAGCATGTCAAACAGGATCAGCGAACCTTGGGTAGAGGAGACAAACAGAAGAACAGTCACCAATGTAATGCGCCACCTGTTAGTGACAGTGTGTCTATGTGCATCTCTGACCTAGGCTGTGGCCCACGACTGACACAGCTCCCGTAAACTCTGGGTGTCTCTTTTTAAAGAGAGCGTGTAGTCTGTTGATCTCGGAGGCTACTGTGTCCACTATGGTCTGGCAGTAGGTGGGACTGTTGTAGAAGAACAGGTCCAGCAGAGTGTCGTTGGTGAAATGTCTCAGTCTGCTGATGCTGGGCAGAGTGATCCTCTGGATGTCCCTGCAGGGATGGGAATGAAAGGAAAGGACCCATAAGCTTTGTTCTTGGTCGTGTTTCGTCTTTCTGTACTTACTCATCCACACCAGTGGCATCCCCGTGTAAAGCGCTGTGCCAGTTAACTGGGAGGAACTCCACTCTGCCTACTTTGCCTTCCTGCTGAGCATGTTTATAGTGAGAGGCCAGGAGGGATAGGGACGCACTCCGGAAGTCATTAACTGAAGGGAGAGAAAGAAACAAGGGGTTTCATTCTTTATTTTTAGTTGTTTTTTTTTGTGTCACTAAATTCTGATATTTGGGAACTTACAAAGGCGGGTGGCTGTGATGCATAGCTCACTGTGTTGTGTGTGTACATTGTTAAAGTACCAGCTGTTGGAGAGATGTGCTCATTCATCAGAGAAGGCACAGATTTGTATTTATTCATGATCTGATACAAGAGAATGCCTTTGTTGTCACTGGTCAGCTGTACAACACCATTGTGTGTCCCTGTGTGATATGCACAACAGACAGAGTAAACCACCCTGCTCTCAAATGTGGTATCTACACAGACACATAACCAGACACATACACACATACACATACACACTAACCACACTGTATGATGGATCTGAAGCGCAAGTCACACGCTGGACCGATACCATGGACCATGAAGACAAGGTGGTCCACCTTTTCTGGTTCACCTGAGAGTAAGAGATTTACAAAATCAAAAACCATTGAGTGCAGTCTGAGAAACAGTAACCCCGGCTTTACACCGGCTGCGTCTCCGATCCGTCTTTGCTCCGTCAGCCCTCAACGGATGCGTTTCCAGTGCGGCGCAGCTCCAGTCCGTCAGTCACGAGAGCGACAAGTTCCTGCGGTGAAAACACTTACAGTCGCGCAAAACTACATGTATGTGTGATAAATCCAGGAAGAAACAGTAGCGTCTCCAGAGAAACAGAGGAGAGGCGGACTTGCTTGTGTTTGACTTTTTCTCTCTCTGTGTTTTGTGTTTTTACCATGGGAAAGTAGCTTGTTAATAAATAAATGCTCTTAACTAATGTGCTGTGATGAAAGTACTGATGTAATAGTGTGAAATCCAATTTGGCGTCAACTTCAAGCATTTTATTCTGAAAAGTCACCGGATGTTTTATTCTGTTTCTGTGTCGATTTTCCTGCCCCGCTCGATGGATTCTGTGCGAAATTGCTGCGTCTCTGTTCTGGCATGCGGCAAAAATAGAAGCTCTGCGTATCTTCGACGCAGCGCTCCAGACTGCCGGAGCAGAGACGGAGCAGAGACGGAGCAGAGACGTAGCGCAGTCAGTGGGGGTTGACACACTGACTAGAGTGGAAACATATCAGCTCCGGTGCCGTGTCGGAGACGGACCGCAGACGCATTCGGTGTAAACTGGGGGAGATAATCCAAACACAGACCATCAGGTATTTCTACTGGGATGTTGTCTACTCCCCTCTTGACTGTTTGAGGACGGGTACTCTCAGAGGGGGAGGACACCCACTCATCCTGTAAACCCAATGGCAGGTACTGCATTATCATCTGAGAGAGAGCGAGGAGACAGAAGACGATTGTCATTGTGTAGATCAGCATGTGACTGACAGCCGTGCATACAGTGGTCTGTTAACTGCACCTTGGGATTGTGTAAGATGATGGTCTCTCCCGTGGGAAAATGTAGCTTCTTCTTCCACTTATCCTGCGTCACAGCGGTCTTATAGGCATCCTGAAATAACAGACGTAAACAGGGTGAGAAAGTAACAGTAAGCTGTGTGAAGGCTCAGCATCTGTGTCTACTACCTCTAGACTGCTGCTGTAATCCTCAGGATACGGCATGAACCTGGTGTCTTTATCTCCTTTGAAAAACCAGGAGCAGCGGCGGACTTCAGTGGGAGCTTGCTCCCAGTAGACGGCATAGCGCTTCCTCTCCTTGACATGTACGTCATACCGCTCTCCTTCTACTGCCACCACCACCTCCTCCTCCTCCTCATTATCTCCTGCTGCACAGCAAACACAAATACATGCCAACAGGGTTTGTGATTCAGCCAAAGTTTCTGTTTCACGCTTGGGTTAAGAGACATTTGTGGGTGACATTTCTTGACTGTGCAGTGCACCATATACCACATTCTGAGTACAGGTCGACAGTCTTCTTTCACTGAATCTGGACTGCAAATGTATAGGTGCACTCTTCCGGAAGAAGCTAGAGCTTAAATGTAAAGCAATGCAGACAAAGCCTGTCTCGCTTTGGACCAAGTGATTTACACTGTGACAGGGAAAGACAAGAGCTTGCTTGTTTGGGGAGCAGTTCTCTAGAACGTCCAGAAGTCACACGTTAGAATCATTTGGAAATCAGTTAATGCTGAAATCAGTTGTCAAATGAGTATAAACGCCTGCTTACCAGCATTACACGCATTCTCTAATTTATCAGAGTCCTCTTTGCTGAAAGGAAGCCAGAGTGTGTTGTCGTCAGCCAGTCGACAGTAGAACCAGTGAGGCTGCACCTGCTGGTAAGGAGCAGGGACGGGCTCCATGTCAACCACCTCAAAGGATGATGTCGAAGAGGGGGAGGCTTCATCCACAGCGGGTGACACCTGGTGGAAATGTGAACACCGTCAAGATGAATGAGTACATCCTCTTCATGTCCAACACCTGTGTCTGGATCTGTCCGCTGCACTATTCATTCCATTCATTCCCTGTTCTATTCAGTGCTGTCTTCGTCGTTGTGCAACAGACAGGGCAACATCTTGTATAGAACCCATTCACCCAAAATACTATTCACACACACACTCACACACGAGGTTGTAAAAGACAACCTTGCACTGCCTGACAAGACGGCAAAACAGTGACACCGCTGCCAAATCAGCAGTCCTATCCATGGTGTAAGGTGCAGGAAACAGTTGTTGAGATTTACAAACAGATCATTCATAAACTGGAGAGTGAAGGGAACAAATCGTGTGTTATTATGTGTGTAAGCAGCGAACCACTGGAGGGCAGACACGCACAGCCAAGACACCACGTTGTTTTTGTCCCATCTCCAAAGGCTCCACCTACTTCTTTCCCAAGACACAAGCTTACTGTTTCCATTCTGCCCTCCTGCCAGTCAGTGGTTAAAGAATGTGGCGGTTATTTTTACCTCAGAGACCAGAACACAAGCAAACTCTTTCAGCAAACAGTGGCTTTAATTGAACTGTGAGTTACGCTAAATCTACTTGAAAGGTTCATTCATTCAGTGCTTATCATTTTTTTTCAGGCCACTAAATTGTGCAAGGTGCAACATTTAGAGTTAGATCAGCTGAGAATTGATTTTAAATATAAATACTGGTATTACACCTGTAACAGCCGCTGATCATGGACAAATGATGGCAGAAAAGTCGTTTAAGATAGTTCTAACATTTCAAGTGTTCTTCGCAAACTCCTAGAACGTGTTTGTAGATGATTCATTCTCGATGATGATGTTAACCTCAGACATTAAAGGCTTCACAAGAAAAACCATGACGTCACCTGATCCACATGTGTGTTCTTCTCTGGTTCCACAGCCTGACAAGGGTTATCCTCCACGTCGTGAGTGCTGAGGTGTGGAGGAGCCTGCAGACCCCCCGGGTCACCGGAACTATGTGACATGAGCTCAGTTCCTCACCCCAGCCCTCAGTTGTCACTGAGGGGGGGCACAAACACAACACCGGTGCCTGGAACAAACCAGAAACACAAACAAATATGATACATGTTGGTTGACGTGGACGTGGTCCAGTTTCAGTGGTTTCAGCGCATCCCAGGTTCTAGCAGAGATGTTGTGTCGTCGACGGTTTGACGGGAAACTAGCTAATCCCAGCTCCCAACAAAACACAAGTTCACGTCACAGCTAATTCATCACAAGGCGAATAACTTCATATAAAAAAAAGAATTCAGAAACGTTTGTACTATAATCGTGGGGAAAAGTGCAGACAAACATCCTTCAGGCCGAAGGTTGAGGTCCATGCTAGCTCAGCTCCAACAACTGCACAGGACACTTTGCGTTCGGTTTTCACGTCTGACATGCCGTTGGTGTTTGGGACGAGTAATAAACAGATGATACAAAATAACTCACCGACTACTTTTCCCACAATTCATGCAGGGAATCGTCGGTTATCTCGCCGTACCAGCTCGGCTAGCCAAGGACAGCCTTCTGTCAGACGCTGAGTGTTTGAGGGTTCTCGGAATTCAGAACACTCACCTAAAGCGTCCACTAAGAGACTACATGAATTGTTTGAATTTATGGTGATGAAGGCGAAAGCGTCGTAACATTTTTTTGTGCTGTTGATTTTTAAAAAAATCTAGAAGACAATTATTCCACACGAATAATGTTAAACCAGAATGAAACCTTGATAAATTATTAAAGTGCAATGCTTTATTCGAGGCAATATTCCTATTTATTACGCTGTAAAATGTAAGTGTGTATTTCTTCTCATTCTGTCTCCTTAAACATTGCAATTCATATCTAAAAACTGAAGTTTAGAATTCACGAGGATACATGAAGGCAGCACAGCATTACTAGGCCGCCGCCCCCAAATACCTACATGACGTCATGAATTCACCAACGTGATCTGCTAAAGGTTAGTTTAAATCGACACTGAGACATTTTTTTCATTCATCAACGGTATATAGTCACATAAACAAATATTGAACAATTATTCCTGCGCAGCAGTTTCACTTTTGCAGCCATTTTCAACTTGCTGAAGTAATTTCTAAAGGATGTGTGAATTGTTCTGTGTGCTCTAAAGTCCAACTCCTGGATGATTAGTTTGTTTGTTCCTAATCAGTAAAATAATCTATAAAAGAAAACAACTAAAATACTGCAAATTAGTCACCTCACACTTCACACAAATATGTCCTAAGTGAAGTGATAGAGGGGTCACTTTGCGAGAAGGTGATTAATGTGGTTTTGCACTACAGCCAAATCCGTGCTTGACTTTCCTGTCTTTCAGCTTTGAGGTAACCAGGTCCCTACATACTGTACGTGTTCGCTTGAATGAATAAACCTCAGTCCAGTAGTAAGTGACTTGTTATTGTATGACATTATTTTAATGGTTGGTGTGGGCAGAAAGTTGTTCAAGTATGTTTGAAATGTGATAGTAGATATAATCCTCACAACATAAGAAAAAGACACACACCCATTTGTGGAATGCGTCCTTTGCTGTATTTTTACACCAGAGAGAGTCTCTGATGTCTTTCCACTAATATACCAGTAATTAATAAAGTACGCATGATGTGTGACCTGAGGTGAACCTGATGACGCTGAACGCGAATCACGCTGTTCCCTCAAATAAATGTCATAGGAAAGTTGATGTCAGTGTGCAGAGGCTTTAAGTGTTTGGCTCATATACATAATGTATTTTTCATTCTGATCTACACTTTTAGGTGGCCATGTTGTGTGAAGTCAAGCACAGTTGGCTGACTGGGGTCAGACACTAATTCTCTGACTGTGTTTAATTCCCACCTTCCCTCCAGGGCGAAGGGAGTGTGGAGTGAAACATGTCAGGGGAAGGAAGAGTGAGTAGAGCTGCAGCTCTGACACACCCAGTCTGACAAAGTGTGAGAGACACCCACTTCTAATGAGCCTGTATGGAGCAATAGGAGGGTGTGGCTTTTTACACACGGAGAACAGATAAGTTGAGTTTGCTCAGTAGAAGGGGGCAGGAGTCACAATCCAGACAGCCATTTACTTTCACTCTGCTGGGCTCGCAAAACAATCCAGCTGCAGATTTACACTCGCCCTGTCTTCTTGCAGCATTCAACTTTGTACAAGTCTTGGAGGGGGACGTGTCTCTCTGCACTGAGAAGTAGAAACATAGCTAGCTCAACAAGTAGACATGAAAGACAAAGGGAGAAGAGGAGGAGGACGAAGTCAAGTCAAGGCTGGTGAGCAGTCGGCAATATCTTCTTCATTTCAGCTCCGTCTCTCTCTTTGCATGTTTCTTTCCCTTCCTGCTCCCCCCTGGTGCCTCCCTTGCTGGAGAATGTGCGGAGGGTGGGAGATTTCGTACGTCTCTGCTGCTCTGAACATGTGCTGCCTTCACCGACCTTTTGGCCACTTAGAGTCTCTGCTCCACATTTTTAATGGTCATACTGCGTCTGTGCACCCACACAGAAAAATGCAGCACACACACACAAATGCGGTGTGCCCCCTTTTGATCTGCTTCAACCTTTGCCACTCACCTCGCACAAGGCAATGACTGGATTGAGGCATGTTGAATCATTATTGACAGCTTTAATCATTGGCAGAATCTCTCTTGACGGCACTGAACTTGCATTCTTCTTATTCAACTACAAAGGGAAGGAATTTAGTCGGCTTAAATTCTCAGAACAGGCTGTCCTCCAACAGTGGAACTTAAACAAACTTGTCAAGGCTAAAACAATGGTGCCTGTAGTAGTGAGGCAGTGGCTTTAGGGAGAGTGATGACTCAAAGCCTGTAGAGGAGGAAACTTCATCCAGCCAATCACAAGCAAAGAAACTGTTTTCTGGGTGCTTTCCAGAGGTAAAGTAATCCCAGCCTGACAGTGAGGGCTTGGGGTCGACTGTAGAATGAACAGATTCCTCAGAGGCACAGTGCTCTGCTGTGTACTGCTGTGAGGGTGTAGTACGATGTGCATGCACGCTCCACTGCTGAGCTTTCTCTTTGTTAGTTTATGTCTTAGCATTCTGCTGTCTCCACATGCCAGTGCTGGGTGTGGTTGTCCCTCTGCCCTGATGACGTGAGGGCCAGTGGGCAAATTCAACAGGTTTAGTCGCACTGCAGGTTGAGGAACATGCTCGGTCCTGCTCTCCCGCCGGTTCTACACGTGTGTGTGTGTGTGTGTGTGTGTGTGTGTGTGTGTGCGTGTGCGTGTTGTGTGTAGGATAGAAACATCTGGTTTTCCTTTGGTTTGACCTTTCTTTGCATTCACTTTCACCCTCTAGTCATCTCTCTCTCTCTCCTCATCCTCTCTCTCTCTCACACACACACTCACACACACACTCACACACACATAGCTCATGAACATTGTAGAGGGGATTAGTGTTGATTTGGCAGCAAGATCAGGTGATGTGATATGAACAAAAATAAACCACCATTCATTGTAAGACCTAGAACCTTTCCCAGCTGGAATGCTTCCCAGAACTTAATGAGCGGAAGGCAGGAAAATATGCCCGTCCGTTGCAGAGCTCCATGATTGTCCTCAGACAGCTGTGTCTCTGATATCCCCTTCAAACAGATGTTATCAGTGTGACTACTGGAAAGGATGCTGTTGGTATCAAGCACTTTGAGGACACCTCATTCCCAGTGAAGATCCAGGGAGTAGGACTAGAGCCGTTTGAGCTGCAGGTACAGACATTTTTATATCTTGTGTTATTCGTGAGAGGATTTCAGGATCACAGATCAGGACATTGCATAATGGTGACAATTCCACATCTTTTTAATGCTGTATTTTTGCTTCCTTGCGCAGTTGACTCATGATTCCCTCGTGTGACCGCTCTCTGACATTTGAAACTTTGGGATGGTTTTGTCTCTCAAGCACTCAATGACAGTTTCATACACAGTATATTAAACTGTCTGCAGGTCAATGGGTATTGGCTTGTACAAGATGCAATAGTGACTCTCCTTTCAAGGGAAGAGGTGTGTCCACGCTCCAACCTGTCTCTGGCATTCGCTGGTACAACTCTGGAACCCCTTGCAGAACTGCAGAGCCTCAAGGGGCTCAAACCTGGAGCCATCCTCCGACTGGTGGAAGGTAGAACTGTCCTTTTTTGGTTTGATATTTGGTCCTGCATAGTAATATTGTGGTTCTCAATCCTGCTCCTGGTGACCCACGGCCCTGCGTGTTTCAGATGTCACCTGCTCCTACACACCTGATTTAAACCCAGAGCTTGTTATCAGGCTTCTGCAGAACTTCCCATAGATTGTTCTTTTGAAACAAGTATGAAGGAGCAGGGTGACTTCTAAAACATGAAAGGCAGTGGGCGCCAACAACTGGGGCTCAGGACTGTGTACTCAGTATATTTCTACTTCTGACTTGTAGCCTGTATATTCTGTTGATGTATGGCAAGCACATACATATGTTATGTATTATGTATCTACACCAAGGCTCATATGTTATTGTCATATAGGACCGATTATTTTGGTACATTTATGACGAGTAAGTAGTGGAAAATGTATTTACCTTTTCACTTACCTGCTCTGCCACATCATACGCTCTGCCTCTTTCACACACTCTTGTGACTCAGTGAAAATAGCAAACTCACCGTTCCTCTCACATCAGCAGATTTATAGTACAGAGATAACAACTGCGAGCCAACTTGTAGCCAGTTGCCAGTTCCAACGCTTTCAAGGGCCTGCAGCAAATATGCTAGCACATACAGTATGTGCATGATTTACTGATCCTCAATGAAAAAATATAAATCATACTAGTAGTATGTGACATGCTGGAGTACAATTACATATCGACAGCAGTTTCATTAAAGTTAGTTAAGCTCTACTCTTACTCAGCGTGTCTTTCCAGAACCATACACTCCTCGCTCTGCCAGGCTCCATCTGGGTCGTGTCTTGGACCTACTGAAAGCATCTGGACCTCAGGATGCCCTGAGAGATGGACGTTCACCAAGTATTCTGGAGACACTCACGCACACACCAACAGGTGCCGGCAACCACAGAAGAGAATCTGACAGAAGATATACTGACACATATTCACATTTTTGGGCGTTTTGTTCCTGCTGTAGACTCAGGCGTACCGAATGGAAAGAGCCCAAAGCGTTCCTTAAGCAACACGAAAACAGAGTCAGTCGGCCAGGATGGAGCTGCTCCTGAGTACCTACTTCCTGGTTCCTCTGACCGACCGCTGATGGCCCTGCTACCACAAGGCTCCCAGCCAGAGGTATACAAATTCCCACAACTGCTATCTGTCTGTCTGTCTGTCTGTCTATGATCTGATCACACAGTTCTTTAGGGCTATTCAGCTCTGACCATTTATCTTTTGTGTCCTCAGGCACCCAGCTACCTGAAGGAACTGTCTGTGAGCTGCTGGAACCCCCCGCCAGGACACAGGAAGTTGCAGGGAGACTTCCTGTACATTACTGCAGTGACAATGGAAGGACAACATTGTGACATCACAACCTGTCCAAAAGGTTTCTTCATCAACAGGTAAAAACGCCATTTACTGGGATTATTTGCTTTTTTTTAACATTTATAAAAGAAATTGCACAAAAATCTTACGAGGACTCTTCTCTACCTGCTAGATCTACAAAAGATGTGTTTGATCCTCGCCCTGCCCAGTCTTCCCCTGTGTATCACTGTTTCACTGACCTGCTCTGTCACATCAGCCCTGCCTTCAAACAAATGTTTTCTACTCTCAGAAACAGGTATTTATACATAACAGAAACAGACCTACTACTTGGCCTCCAAATCCAAACAAACAGACAAACAGCACTGTCGGTTACTATTAGGTATGATATACAGTAATGCATTTTCTGTCAACCTCCAGACATCAGTTACCTCCAGAGGAGGTGGTGCCTACGCCTTACCACACCCTGTGCTGGCTGGGCCCCCCCTATGCCTCCCGCACTCACAAGAAATCCTTCAGCAGCCTGAGAATGGATGAGCAGCCTGCAACCCAGGTTGGTCATATCTCAGTGTGGAGGTGTGTGCTTGTCTGTGTGTGCGGTGTGTCACTCTTGGTGAGATCGCACTCGTTTTGTGTAGGCACCAGACTGGAACGAGGAGTTGCAAGCAGCCAGAGATCTTCCACAAGGAAGTCTGGAAGAGAGGCTGCAGAGAGACAGAGCTCTGCTGCAGGTAACAACGGCAGCAGAGCCTCAAATCGACTGCAGGTTAGCTCAGATGTGATAAACAAATTGTGTTTCTCCTCAGGTAAACAGTGCATTTGTGAGAGCTGTGAAGAAGGGGGCAGAGACTGTAATCGAGGGCTTCGTGGAGCCAGTCAATGGAAACCCCGAGGACCCGGCTTTCCTGTGGGGGGGCCTGTTCATGAGCCAGGGCACAGCAAGGGCAGCGTTTGGTGGGGAGAGAGGCTGCAGGTGAGCACAGACCACAGGCATCAGAGTTTGAGTCATCAGTTGGGGCTGAGGATGATTCATCGGTGATCTACTTGCAGGGCTGCTCAGAGGTTGGAACTTAAAGGCATAGAAGCCTACAGTGACCTGGAGGGGCTACAGGGGTTACATACTCTACCGACGGCCATCGTCGATTACAGGGGTGTGCGTCTTTCAGCCCAGGGTCTGGCTCCAGGCCTGGAAGACTCCGAGCAGGACCAAGGAAGTCCCTCTGTGTCAAGGTACAACTTGTTCATTGCCTTTATTTTAACTTCTTAATTCAGGTATTTCTGACCATGACGATACTGAGTGTGTCTTTGTCCCGTTTGGTGTTCATCAGAGGGTTCTTCTACGGTGTAAATGCAGGACCTCAGGAGTCTCCCCATCGAAGAAAGCTACTCGAGCTGCTGGCTCACTCTGCCAAAGCACTTTCCCTCCAGAGACATATTGTTGTTGGGCCCGGTGGTCACCAGGTCCCACTGTTCACATCAGTGGATGCTCAGGGACTGTTGGGGGCTGATGGGAGGTTCTACATACTGGATGTGTTCAGGAGTTTCCCAGCGGACGCTAACTTCTGTCCAGAGGCAGTGACAGGAAGCATGACAGTAACTGGAGAGGAGGAGACGAGAGGAAGTGATGGCTTAAACACAGAGTGTGGTAGAAAAGGTTGGCCGGCAAACTATCACTGTGACTCCGGATTTCCTCGTAGTTTTCCTCACAGCCTCTGTAGACTGAGGCCAGAGTTGATGCGGGCCTTTATCCAGCACAAGTAAGTTGTAATGTACATGAAAACACTGCATTTTCCATATCTATTTCCTGATGTGTTCAAAAGGTTTGGTTTTTCTTCAGACACAGCCAGTTCACCCAGATCGTCAAGGACACGCTGGACAAGAATGGAGGCTTTGAAGAATGTGCAACAGCTTGTAAGAACAATCCCAGTAACAACTTCTGCATGTTGTATATATTTTGCAGTAGGTATAGCTAAGATTTTTTATATTCGCAGGCGACTCTCGAGCCACAAATGCTGTCCGAGATGCTTGTAAAGAGGTCGGCTCGCTTAGCGACGTCATCTTTGAGATGCGGTTCAACCCAAACGTCTTCTCTCCAGGTACCAACTACAAATACACATTGTATAGTTTTAATCTGCATGAACACAGTGTGACAAGCTCCGTGTTTATGTATTCAGGTGTATTAATCCCTCAAAGTGAAAGCGCCTCAACAAAGCTGCAGGAGAGGTTACTAAGGGATGCTGCAGCTTTCCTCGTCACTCACCAGATTCCAGCCTTTGTAAGTGAACCCACTGGCCCCCTGATGAAATAAAATAAAACCCTTATCCTCCCAGTGACATGGGACATGAATTTAATTGTTTATACATCATCTGCTTAAGGTCAAATGAACATTCTTATTGGTTTGCTGAACTTAACAAGATAAAGGAAAGAACTCAAATAGTGTAGACACATATTTAAACATAAATCAACTGATTGTGTGTCTGTGTGTTTGCAGGTGGAGTTTTGCTTGCAAAGCAGTGAAGCACCAATGGATGGAGCCTCTTTAAAAGAGGCTCTACACCAACGGGGCATCAACCTGCGTTATCTGGGCCATGTGATTAAAACCATCACCCAGTCTGAACACAAGGAGCGCCTGAGGCACATCATGGTGTGTCAGTTGGTTTTCCAGACAAAGTAGTCAGACTTACTCAGGTGGCTGCTTTGCTTACAGTTTCTTGTTGTCACTCTTTCCGTCGTCAGAGATCAGTCGTAGGGGAAGTTTTCATCCGCTCAGCAAGGAGAGTTTTCAACAGTTTCATCCAGGTACTCCTGTTTGTTTGGGTGTTTGTCCAATCCAATTTGAGTGTGAGTCCTCTAACTGTGTCGTTTGGTCACGTCCCTTCAGGGCGTGGAGGTGCCCAGTTCCGCTGCAGCCGTCAGCCACTTCCTCTGCTGCCTTTTGGCTCCTCAATTCATGCCCTCTCCCATGGGTGAGGACACTAAAAAGAAGTCAAGGCGGCGCGGGAGAGTGCCTGGGGCCTCTGAGTGCACGCTGTGGAGCACGCTCACAGGGGCTGAGCTGTGGAACCTGGTCTGTCAGGATGCTGTTGAAACATACAACATCTCTGAGAGCCTCGGGTAAGGTCGGGCATTTTTGTTTGCTCCCACTGCACCTTTGAGGCGACAGCTAATTTTCAACTGTTGCTGACAGCTCTGGTCTGAACCAGTTGGCTGAACGCTACAGGCTTCAGAAGATCTCCCTTCTGAGAGAGTTCTGTTTGAAGACTGGAGTACAGGTAACTCACAACTTCCCTTATGGAGCCAGTCACTATGAGTACTAGTAGTATTTGATATGTTCATGCACTTTCTGTGTCTCCACCAGCTGAGACTGAGAGACTACACCCTTGACAACCAGAGCAAAGCGCCCATCGGTCCAGATGACATCCTCAACATTGTCCCTGTTGTGAAGCACATTCACACACCCACTGCGGACGCTTCAAAAGCATATCACGCAGCACAGAACTACATTCAGAAGGGTTGGTCAATCAGTCTGAGCCTTTGTGCTTGGATCCCTTCGCCCAATGGGCATTTGAACTCAGTGAATATAACGGCCTTGTGTTTCCCGACTTCAGGTCTGTTGGATCAGGCCCATGAGCGCCTGAAGGAAGCAGCATACCTGTTTGGCAGGGTCTGTGATGACCTTCAGCCTCAGGCCTGTTACTGTCACAGTTTGCTGGCAAAGGTGGCCTATCTACAGGGGAAGACAGCTGAGGTAGAACTCCCGCTACAAAACGAATCTGTAGCTTTTTTTTTTGCATTTGGCTTCATGCCAAAGCTTCATCGGGCGATATGAATCCATTCAAGAATGAAGTTGAACATGTAGTAAGTTGAAAGAAGATGCTTTAGGATGATTTACTGAGCTCACTGAACCTTCACCAGGCTTTTCATTTCTACCTCAGAGCTAAACATTCACCCGACTGGCAAAGTGCTCATTTTAGATCCATATATTCAGTTGATGAAACACTCCAACATCATGACAGCGTCCATTATAAGTGCACTCTGATCATTGAAAACAGGAATACAGTGCATCTAATGCACATATTAACAGCCATCAACTACAGCCATTGGCAATTATCCCAGTGATTCAATTTGGCTCATAACATAAAGTCAGACATTAATTCTCCACGTTTCTCTGTTCTCAAGGCTCGCAGTGTCCAGATGAAAACAGTCATCATCAGTGAGAGGGTGCTGGGCTTTGACCACCCCAACACCATCCAGCAATACGTGAGTCCCGGACAACACGTTGTATTTTGTGTTTTTTTCTATCTTGTTCTTTTCAGTTGTTTTTCTTGGGTCTTTTTCTTTTGACCTGCCTGGGGACAACAGATGTAAATTAGCCTATGGCTACAATCCGGGGGTGTCTCTTGTGTGTTGTGTGTTCAACATGCACTGTCCAGACCAAGTAAATAAAATCAATCAGATTTGTTTGTTAAACATATAAAACTGTTCTGACTGATGGGAGAGGGCTCCTGTTTAAGATGTTATTTCTTTTGATTTTACAGTGATTCCAGTTTTGGTTTTGTTCTCCTGTAAATTAGCACAAAACAGAATATTCCCATGAACTTGAAAATATCGTGGTGAATCCAAAACTGTTTTAGGGCATGCTTGTCGGTTTCTCTATAGGATAGTTTTGGACAAATAACATGTATGAAAAAATGAAAATCTACATCTTTGCTTAATTGATCTAAATGATCAAATCCAGATGAATGAAGATCAATTTTAGAGGCAAAAGAGACATTGCTTGTTGCAAAGCTGAGACAGATAATTTCATTTTTTTCCCCAGTGGGAGAATAATGGAAAATGTTCGTAATGCTATCAGTCACTGTGATAATTATAGATATGACTTTATTTCTATTTCTTATAGCGACACAGTTCTGTAAAGTGAATGCAGAGTCAAGTGTCACAGACAGAACAGATGAATTTAGATTTACTGTCATTGTGTAAAATTAAAAAAAAAATGAGTGGCACCCAAATGATGTGTTTTCCATAATAAAAGGACAAAGAAAATGCTAAAAAGAACATTCAACTAAGATTAAAGGCGATGGATGGATCTGTCATATTAAGGTATAAAATACGGACTATATAATATTCTAATATTGTGGTTTTGTTTCAGGTCCTCCTGGCCGTGTATTTGTGCGCTGGAGGGGAGACCAGTCTGGCTCAGAAATGTCTCCTTAGAGCTCGCCTGCTAATGCTAACAGTCCATGGAGAGGACCATCCCTTCACCGCCACACTGGATGTAGGTTTACAACAACAGGAACAGTCGCATCGTTAACTGGCTGAAAATGATGTTTCTGACACTATTTGTTTTGTCTGTTTGTTGCAGAGCTGTCTTGGGTTGGTGATAACAGGAGACGAAGCAGGACAGTTCCTTAAAAACGCCCTGAGAATCAACAACTCCTTCTTTGGCCCCACCAATCTGCACAGCGCTCTCAAGTAAGACACTGCTCTGCCACACCCGTTTCCCCACTTTTCCATCCTCATCACGGTTCTGTGCCTTTCTTCCTGTTCAGCCAGCATCTGCTGTCCCAGTGGATGTGCAGCAAAGGTGACTACCGAAGTGCTTTGAGCCATGAGAAAGAGGCGCTCACTGCTTTCACCTCCTTGGTCAGTATGTTCTTTCTTATAGCAAATACCCAGAGTACACTGTAGTGTACTGGTAGTGCATGACATTTATCTCGCTCTCAGTTTGGAGCAGATCACCCACAGACATGCTGCAGCAAAGAGTTTCTGTGCACCATCACCAAGCAAGCAGTGCGAGTAGAGCGCTCACTCAGACAGGCAGGACCTGACTGTACGGAGAAAGTAGTGGAGGTACTCACTCGTGTTCTTTTGTATTAACGGCTTCCTTCAACCTTGAGACGTCTGTTAAACTGTCTGTCCTCCTCATCTTCAGTGTCTCACTCCCACATCTGATACCATTGTGGAGCAGATGGTTCTGGTCACAGGGATCAGAAGGATTGCATACAGGTAAATATTCACTGTAATATGGATGTACCATTAATCGCCTTGAGACTGAGCTGAGATTTCAAATGTCAAAGACATCAGAGGAAAAGAGAATGAAACCCTGACTGCCTGATATATACAATAATAAAAAAAACAAATTGTTCAGGGATACATACCTCAGCTGCATTCAGAGAGGAAGGGCAACAAGAGGTTAAAATAAATGACGAATCACATCAGATGATAAATAACTATGAGCAATGTTGATTAGTATGTAGTGACACATTTTGAAATACTGACGTGCTCCCTCTAACTTACGATGGTTATGATGAACAGATTGCTGATATATCTGTCTGGACAGTTTTCAGATAACTAGCGACAACACAATTTTCTTTTCAGACAGCTTTAAAAATGAATTCAAGTTTATATATATCTGTGTGTGTGTGTGTATTTCCCAGCTGTTATTGTCAGACGCCTCTTATGAATGCACTGTGTTTTCATAGTGACCGCTTTCAGGAGTATAAGCAGAAACACCAGGAACTGAAAGCAGCGGTGGCAAAAGAGCTGGCGAACAGAGTACATGAAGAGCTCTTCAGCTTCCCGGCCGTGAACGGAGCAGAGAAGACTGCAGATGGAGAAACAGGATGCGGGAAGGAAGTGGAGAACCGAGGAAGCCCGTCACTGGAGAATACAATGGAGAGCAAGCAGGAGCAGCCAGTGGAGGAGGCTGGAAACTCTGGGGATGGTTCAGTTTCAGCTGCAATGGAGCCTGAACAGGAGCAGACATCAGACGTAGATGGAGACAGTGAAGATGCTGAGGGAGGGGTAGAAAATGGTGAGACAGTGACTGAGGTGGGAACTGAGCCAGGTGCACCAGAGAAAGTAAAGAGCAGCACAGATGATGGAGAGGTGACACCTGACGCAACCGTTAATAAGATGCAGGCAGAGACAGATGAGGTTAATGGTGCAATAAATGGGGGCTTGGAAAGCAACAGCAGCACATCAGCTCTTAAGAGTAGAGGGAGCCTGGCAGATGTTGTTTTGAACAAAGTCATAGCCAACGGAATAGAGGGGGGTGTTACAGCAGTCAATGGAGCAGATGAAGAGTGAAAACAAACAATTGTAGTTTACAACTGTAGCTCCCTGAAGCCACTGCTGTAAGAAAGGAAAAGACAAAATCTCCCAGGATGTAATGTGATCGAATGAACATCAAGAGAAGAGTTGATGTGTGTCGACCCTGGGAGAGGTCTGTTCTGTCAAACAATAAAGTTGTTTGGGTTTTTTTAATACGATGTTTTTTCCTGTTGGGATTTTATTTTTGACAAACATAAAAACAAATAACAGACATTCAATACATTATAAAAATGTTCCTTCCGGTACATTCATTGGAATCTGGGTGCTGATACTTCGCAGGGACTATGAATGAAGTCAAGAGAGAGTATGGACATCAATATAAGGTGGGAACATTTTATGCAAATTGCTACCATTCATTTACATTCACTTTGAAGAAAGACATAAATGAATAAGGAATGGTGACCTGCAGATACAAAACCATTGAAATATACTGAAAAAAACCTTAGACTTAAAATTTCTGTGAGAAAAATTCAGTATTTTATGATTGAGCATAGTCTACACTACAATGCAGACACATGTTATTGTACTATTGAAACACAAGATTCTTCAAATGTTGCACATTTCTGTGAATAAAAAAATATTTTAATTGCTGCCAAACAAACAGCTGGATTTAATATACCCAACAGGATCGTAAAGCTTTGGAACAAGCTGCATATTAACAGCAGCGATAACAAGTGTACGTTCTATCTGTGCGCTGACTCTCAGCTGTGGGGTTCCCTCAGGACGATCTCCAAATCGGGGCAGTGCTGGTACTGTGGTTCAGGTGGCTCAGTCCAAGTGGCCTGGGGCAGTGAGACGAGGCTGTCAGAGGGAAATGTGATGACCGCGGTGTCACTGAACACATCGATCAGCCGAGACGGACAGGCGAGATGTGTCTCCTCACACACAGACGCTGCCTGGCTGATGTAGCTGTAGTCCCGCTTGAATTCTCTGTCGATCATCCTTTTGGAAAAAAAACACCAGGGAAATGAACATCAACTCTCCTCGAAAGTCTTCGGTATGATCAGGATTCATGGTCTAGACCTTTCTCTCATGCCAGCGAAGCTGTTTCCGATGATGATCATCAGAGGCAGGCGTTGGGGACTCCAGTTCCTCCACAGGAGGTTATTGTACAGGGCTTTCCCACAATGCATCAGGTAAAAGACTGTAGGTTTGGTCACAAGCCGCTTCCCCTCCTGCACAATTTAGGGAAACAGTTATATTGAAATAGATTTCAGGATCAGCATGCTGCTGCTTTTAATGCATCATTCATTATCATTTAATAACTGACTCTTAAAAATATACATGATGGTTCATTGATCTCCTGAAAGGAAGCGAACATTTTCTAAAAGCAAGAATCAGTTTTCCCTCATAGACGAGATTTTGTGACACCATGACTACCTCAGCACTGGTTCATTTTCTTGCATAACAGAAGATAATGTAAACTTTTGGGGAAATGTTGGAAAATTGTTTTGAACAATTATAAAACGATACTCAAAAAGAGTTTTTGACAAAAAGGTTTCATTCCAGCCCCACCTACCAGCTTGTTGCAGATATTTTTATGACCAGTCGGTTTTATGTGTTCAAACATGTTGTCAAGCGGAAACGTGGATCATACAATGACTCATCTCCAGAGCACCAAAAATGTGAGTTACAGTTGAAAACTGTTAGTCAATCCATTGTGTCTGTTGTCAAGGATTAAAGTCAATATTTGCAACCAACTGACCTCATTTTCAGAGAGAACAGTCAGACCCAGCTCCCTCAAAACGTCCTTTTCCCCAGTGGAGAATGCCGGGTCAAACACAGAGCACTCTTTCACGGAAATCTGTTTCATGGGGGACAGAGACACGTTCCATAGACTATCACAGGTAGCGTAAATAAACTAATAGAAGATAAGATGAGGTAGGATAAGATAAGATAAAGTAGAATAAGATAAGAAAATATGAGCCTTTATTGTCCCATAGCAGAGAGATTTATGGCATTATAACTGCAAAACATGAGGTAAATAAGAAACATGGCATATTTACAGGTCTAATGTAAATCTAAATGAACATACAATAGAAGATAAGAGAATAAAAAACAATATGTACAGGATAAAATACATCAAAGGATATTTACATGACAGTGGAAAGTAATAGGTCATGACCAGTATGGTGATATGTCAACACACACACACACACACACACACAAATATTGACCAGCTGTCAGTGGTGAACTGACCTGTAGTTAACATGCAAACACTGACATAAGGTATCTAGTATAAAAAAACAGTACAAACGTTTGTAGTGCACAATATTAAAGTTCACATCTTCTCACCTGCTGTGCCTCCAGCAGCAGGAGCATCATGGCAAGCTGGTAGCGAGCGGAGACACATGAGGAGAAGGGTCCCAGGCCGTAACACACACACACAAAGTGAGGAGATGTTCTACCATCAGCTGTGTCCTGCAGCTGGTCGGAGGAGACCTCAGTGTCCTCGATCAGTGGAGGGGACGAGAGGGATGATGTCACCAGCAGCTGCTCTGGAGACACGGGTTCTACTGATTGTCACTGCTGACACCGAGAGGCATCTAAAACGTTCCTTTGCTGAGAACCGTGTGGGTTGGTACATGAACTCACCTCTCCACTCCCTCCAGATGTCCTCACATCTCAGTTCCGCGCTGCATGACAAGGAGATGTTCATTTACAGTGCTGGGAAACATGCATTCGCTTTAAGGATCCAGAGAACTTGCTGCATCTTACACAGTGTCTTTAATCCGTCTGACAGTTTTCACGGTGTCCAGCTGTTCCTGACAGGATGGTGCACGAGGAGACACCGGCGTTGTCTCCGTTCTCCGGGCTGTGCCTTTCCTCCGGCGGACCACCTGCCACTCCTGTCCGGTGTCCGACATCTGATCTAAAATCCCAGGGACATAGAATGAGATGGTAACAAGGATACATATAAAAGCTATGTACAGGTGTGACCAGCGGATACAAGACAACAACACGTGGGAATACTTTGAGTGTGACACCACCAGAGGTTCAACTTCCGGTGTCATGCAACATTTTTTTGAAATCCAAAATCTTTTTTGAACATTGAAAAAAAAAAAAAAACCTTCAACAAACATGGGAAGCCAATATCACAGCATGCATAGTGCTAACATTAAAGGGAATATAGTTAAAGGGTGTACAGAAGGAAATGAAGAAAAAGGGCAATACAATGTTCTACATTCCGTGACTGACAGTTTTTGTTCTTGTGACAAAAAAGTGAAGTGGATGCCTAAATATTAATCTCAGACTTCATAGGGCCATGGCATATTTATTTCTGAGGTGTGGCATGAATAGCAAATAGTTGTAGTAATTTTTGGTTTAATGCAAAAACCTGAAGACTTTGAGATTTTTTAAAAATATTTTTGGTGGGAAAACGTTCTGACTTTTTGTCATGGGAAAAACGGAGGCACAATTAATTTGGGAAACACATTAAGTGTGCATGGTTTACGATTTCCGGTTAATACCGGAAGTATTTGTTGTTTCCTGCGCGGTGTATCTTCGTGATGCTAACGAACGTTAGCTGAGTATTTACTTCTTGAAGAAGAAAACATACTAATGTGATCTGTGTGTGGGGAAAGAGGTGAACTTTCAGGTGAGATAAAATAAGTGGTCTTATTCTGTATTTTTGAGGACTTTTTTCCGATAAAACAAAACATGTTAGCATATGTTAGCATTCCTACTGCGTTTACCAAACGTCAACTGTCGGTGGTGTTATCTGCATTTACAGGTCTAACATCACAATTATTTTCCCCCTGGACATATTGGTTTTCGCCTGCTTCATTTATCAGAATTCACGTCTGTGACTGATGAATATTAACGTTCCTAACCATTTCATCGGTGATGCTACAGTGATTGGATTGTATAACTGAAACTAAATCTATATGCGTTGTATTTATCTTGATACCCAGAATGTCCATGTCCCATCTGTATGGGCGAAGGGGGGAGGAGGAAGAGGAAGGTGTCGAGATTGAGAGTTTCGAGGTGACAGACTGGGATCTGGCCAATGAGTTCAACCCAGATCGCCGAAGACACAGACAGACTAAAGAGCAGGCTACTTATGGCATCTGGGCTGAAAGGGACTCGGATGAGGATGAGAGGCCCAGCTTCGGAGGCAAGAAGTAAGGCTTGGATTGTTCTCGTCTTCCTCTGTCATCTGGAAAACTCTGCAGAAACAGTATTGCTTTGGTATCTGTAGCATAAGCCAAGTGTGTATGTATTTGTAGGTCTAAAGACTATACTACTCCAGTGAACTTTGTGAGTGCTGGTTTAAGAAAAACTGCAGCTGAGGAGAAGCAGCAGCAACAAAAAGAAGATGGATCTGATGACTCTGACGATAGCGCTCCCTCAGTGCCTCCACCTCCTCGTGCACCCAAAAAACTCCAGATGGTAATTTTGTATCATTTGTTTCATGCACTAGCCACCGTGTTTTCTCACTAGGCCAGGTTGTATGGTGTGATTTGTCAAAAACATCGTTTTCCAGGGTAACTTCCGTGGGAACCAGTCGCAGAGGTTTGCAGGTAGCATACACTCTGGACAAGGCATTGGTGGCTGGGAGAAACACACAAAGGGAATTGGACAAAAACTGCTGCAAAAAATGGGTTACCAACCAGGGAAAGGCCTGGGCAAGAACGCTCAAGGTCAGTAAACTCACTGGGGCATTTGGTGATATTGTGTGTTGTACAAAAATAACAAAATTGAGTTGATTGGTCCTTTGGCCCTCCTGCTGCTCTAGGTATTATAAATCCTATCGAGGCAAAGGTCCGCAAAGGAAAGGGAGCTGTGGGTGCTTATGGCAATGAACGCACCCAGCAGAGTCTGCAGGATTTTCCTGTGGCCGACTCAGAAGAAGAGGAGGAAAAGGTAAAGTGTTGTAGAAAAGTATTCCTGTGCGGAGAAAGAAATCTGATGATATACACTCATCCAACATGAAAACATATGTCAATCTTTGTATGTTCAGGAGTTCCAGAAGGAATTAGGCCAGTGGCGCAAGGATCCTACTGGCACCGCAGGAAAGAAAAAACCCAATTACTCGTACAGAACTGTGGACGAACTGAAGGCGAAAGGCAAGCTAGCAGGGCGAAGTACAGCAGCATCTGCTGGAGAGTTGGCTCAGGTTAAGGTATGTTTGAAAACATTTGGTCATTATCACTTTGCTGTGAGTGCAGTGGATTGTCACATCACTAACGGTACACTTACATGAAGGTATAGTGTTGCAATAAAGAATGGAACATTCAGTCCTGTGGATAAAATCTGTCTTAATGTCATTCAACCGTTATCTTCTGTAGGTAATAGACATGACTGGAAAAGAGCAGAAGGTATATTACAGTTACAGTCAGATGTCCAACAAACACAACGTCCCAGATGAGGGGCCACCGAGCATGTCCACGCGGGATCAGAAGTCATCTGGATTTGCAATCCCTGAACTAGAACATAACCTTCAACTCCTGATAGACCTCACAGAACAGGACATATTACAGGTATGAACCAAATAAATTGGCAACATAGAAATAAAGGTTTCTCTCTCTAGCAGCAGCTGGAAGCTTCTTATGTACTGTTGTCATAACTTCCAGGTGTTAGATGCTGCATGCTCTACTTATACACTTCTCTGCCGTCTTTTTACCAACTCTGCAGTCTGCCAGACGTCTACAGCATGAGAAGGATGTGGTTGTGTCCCTGAGCCATGAATCACGGGCCCTACAGAGCAGACTGGAAGCTGAGCAAGATGCCATACAGAGAATGGAGGCTGTACTGGCATTGGTGGAGCGCTTTCCTTCTGGGGAGACACCACCAGGGGAAGGACCAACCCTGCAGGTGCATATATAGTGAACACATCTCTAAGTTCACAACTAATATAATATAAATAAATTTTAGACAACACAAAAAGAAAAAAGAAACACAAAGAATGGTTTAACAGATTGTTTCTTAGTTGTTGTGTCATTCTGTTATTAAAAGTTCATGCTAATGCTGTTTGATACATTTCTTCAGGAATGTGCACAAATCTTTGAGACGTTACAAGCAGACTATTCTGAAGAATATAAGACAATGGGATTGTCTGACTTGGCTGTCGCTGTTGTTCATCCACTCCTAAAAGAAAAACTACGCTCCTGGGATCCTCTGAAGGTGTGCTTCTACAGATTATATATCAATATGTAATCTTCCTTGAAAGTTAAGTTGTCACTTCTCAGACTTATCTTTGATTACTTTAGGACAGTTCTTCTTGTCTTGAAGACATTGGACAGTGGAGGGCAATTCTTGAATCGAGAAACCTCCATTCCAGTGGCCCAGATTCAAATATGGATCCTTATCACAGGTTGTTTTCTACGTACAGAAATACATGTACCATGCTGCGTCAGTGTTTACACTGAAAGATATAAATGACTAGACTGTAAAGCAGTTTTGACAGTGTTTTTTTTTGTTTGCCCAGACTGTTGTGGGAGGTGTGGATCCCAGTGATGCGGATGTGTGTGTCAGGCTGGCAGCCTCGTGTGGTCGGGCCAATGGTGGACTGTATAGAACTCTGGTGTCCTCTTGTCCCCCTGTGGCTGATGGATCACCTGCTGGAGCAGCTTATTTTACCTCGGCTACAGCGAGAGGCAAGACACAGCATCACCTCATATATGAAGAGAAACACTTGTGACATACTCCCCCTTATGAACTTTTTTCTGTTAAATAGGTGGATAATTGGAACCCGTTAACCGATACCGTGCCCATTCACTCCTGGATCCACCCATGGCTACCTCTGCTCCAAACACGTTTAGAGCCACTTTACCCACCCATCAGGAGCAAACTAGCTAACGCTCTGCAAAGGTGGCATCCCAGCGATGCCTCGGCACGCCTCATTCTGCAGCCATGGAAAGATGTCTTCACACCAGGAGCATGGGAGGCCTTCATGGTGAAAAACATCATCCCAAAGCTCGGTGTGTGTTCAGCGCAGGCAGCCTTAAGTAACCCTCCATCCATATTTTGTTCTTCCAGCTTGTGTGAACATTTTTGGCTTCTGCTTCCCTCCACAGCGTTGTGTCTTGAAGAGCTGGTCATTAACCCCCACCAGCAGCAGATGGACCCCTTTAACTGGGTGATGGACTGGGAGGGCATGTTGTCCCCCTCCAGTCTTGTGTCCCTGTTGGACAAAAACTTCTTTACAAAGTGGTTGCAGGTCAGTTCTTTTTTTTTTATCATAATATGGTGAATATTGGGGGCCTGATACATAGGAAATTGTCCAAAAACTATGAATTAAGAATGATTTACTGTTAACTTGTTTTAACCATTTTTTTACTGGGATTACAGGTCCTGTGTTCATGGTTGAACAACAGTCCCAACTATGAGGAGATCACTAAATGGTACCTCGGCTGGAAAAGCATATTTAGTGATGCCTTGTTGTCACAGACGCTCATAAAAGAGAAATTCAATGAAGCTCTGGACATTATGAACCGTGCGGTGTCTTCAGGCATGGGTTGGTATCACTCACAGATCCAGGACTTAATGAACAAAATGTCATGCAGAATTAACTCAGAATTCATAACACTTTTGTTTGCTCATTTCCATTACTTTTTGCCTTTCTGAAATTGTGGTAATAAATAATCAGTGAACCTTTTTTTGGTGTTAAAAACAACTCTTGACTTTGTTTTTTTCTTTGTCCACAGGGGGATACATGCAACCCGGTGCAAGAGAGAACATTGCATATCTTACACAAACAGAGAGAAGAAAGGACTTCCAGTACGAGGCTATGCAGGAGCGCAGGGATGCTGAGAGTGTTACTCATAGGGGCGCCAGTGCTGGTGTACCAACAAATTTCAAAGATCTCATTCAGATCAAGGCAGAAGAGAACAACATTGTGTTTATGCCCATAGTGGCCAAAAGGCACGAGGGCAAACAGCTGTACACATTTGGCCGCATTGTCATCTACATAGACAGAGGGGTTGTGTTTGTGCAGGGAGAAAAGACCTGGGTGCCCACATCTTTGCAGAGTCTGATCGATATGGCCAAGTGAGTGTGGATGTATATCTTAATGTCCAAAAGAAAATACAGCAAATGTTTTCTTCTGTAACTTGGTAAAATATTTTGTCTGGTTATTTTTCTCAGTAGAATTGTGAATAAACCCTTTTGAGCTCATGATTCACGTTGCTACTCTTATAATCCCAAATGGAGAAAGGATTTATATCACTGCATTTTAAATTTGGTACATCTAAACAAGAGGGTACAGAAGTTAGTCAAATCCTTAAGTCTCCTGGTTTACATGTTTATCGTCGATCTCTTCAGGTGGTATAATAGGTCAACTATAGGTAACTCAGGTACAACATTTAATAGTAGTTAGTTTTAATGCTTCAGCATCCTGTCAACTGGATCGCATTACCGTATAAATAAACCTGTAGGTTATCAGTAGTGACTACAACCTTATGATCTAATATTACAAAAAATAGTGTCACGTTTAGTTTACAGTCTCCAGTCCTACCCCAACACATTTTCCATGTTCACCCTGGCTGACAGTCGTAAGGGAAAGGAATAAACATGCTGGTAAAAAGTGTGTTTTACCGTAGATGGCGCTACATCTGAGGTATTTTCATGTGTACATCCGGTTTGAGATTTCACAGCTTCCGTCTGCATTGGGCGCTAACAGGAACAAAGTACATCAGTACAGTCCAACGTTCAGACGGTTTTATAAGAAGAGAGGTTGTTTGGACATTGTTGAGGTATGTAACAATTCGTATACAGTACAACTGTCTTGAAATATACCGGTCATTAATTATTTTAGATCGGAAAACTGTTTTTATGAGCTTACATGCTAATGCTCGTTAGCAAACGAGCTAGCTACAGGGCTCCACAGCTGCTCAGCCCTCTTTGCTGAAAGGAAACAGTCATGTCTCATTCGTCTTTTTCATTCAATCGACCCAATGCGTGTGTCTTTTAATCACCACAGACTTAATATTCGTCTTCTCGACTAGCTATGTCGACGGACGCCTTGAAGAAGCGGAAATCGAAGGTTCTCCGCAGTGAAGGAGGAACCCCGGAGGTGAAGCGAAGTCGAGAGGTGGACTTGCAGGTAAGTGTAGTATGCACATTATGACCTTTGAAATCTATTCTTGTTGAGGAATGCACCACTTGCCAGATGAAACTGTCACAATCCATTTTGTAAAGACCTAATTTTGTCAACTTTCTTAACTGCTACCAAGTCAAGATGTCAGACACATGTGCCTAACAGAGTAAAACCCAGCTTTGATACCAAGCTGGGTTTGAACACCACTGCTTTGAATGTATGTAGTAGTTGTAACAAAGTCTTTACTGCGGTAGACATGACCTGCAGTTGGTTGTGTTTTCATTGCTGTTTATTGACTTGTGGCTGTTAATTCTATATTTCCAGGATGTGCGTATGTACAATGAGGAGGTTGAGCTCGATGGGAGGGACCCTGAGCAGGACTTCCAGCAGTACAAGGAGTCATGTGAAAGCTTGGCCGCTCTCATGGGTGAGATCCACGAACTGAAAGCCAATGGAGCCAAGGAAGGGGTGAGATATTTACTCTGACAGACAGGCGTGCTTGGCGGTGTATTTTCAGTTCAATTTGTAATATCATCAAGTATTTCTTATGGGTTTAGCAAGCATATCAATCCAAATCAGGACCTTCAATTATACAGCAGATTTTTATAGATTAAAAATATTGTGTGCTATCCAGAGATGTTACTACTTTGTCTTCACCACAGCCAGGGGGGTTCACCAGTGATGTCTTTTCACAGTGTGCTGAAGTTGAACAGAAACGCATGCAGAGCTGCACCCACTTTATGAATTTGAAAAAACTCAACCGGCTGGCTCATATGCGACTGAAGAGAGGCAGAGACCAGACACACGAGGTGACTCACAACTTCTAAAGGTTTACTACATTTACTACGTTGCTGCTGCTTCCGTACTTTTCTGCTTGTCAGGAAAAATGAACTGTGCTCTGACTTCAGCACTTTGTCTGACATGTAACACATCGCTGTTATCGTTTGCAGTTAATTAGTCCTTATTCTGATGTTGTTCTGTGGCCTCTTGGATTTTTGTTCCAATTTGGTAGATATTTGTTGCAGCATGCCAGCAGTTGTGTTCACAAACAATCTTGTTTCTTTTCCCCACAGGCAAAGCAGAAAGTGGATGTGCTGCACCTTCAGTTGCAGAATCTTCTGTATGAAGTAATGCATCTTCAGAAGGAGATCAGCAAGTGTCTGGAGTTCAAGTCAGTGCCAAATGTCATACAATGAAAATTTTTTTTACCATTAATCTACTGGAAACAAATCCCGGAAGTTATTTTTTTTGTATACACATGCTGAGACAATGTATGATCATGAAAATATGCCTCAAACACATGGACATGTTATCAGACATGTGTGTGAAGTGTGTATGTCATTGGTTTTAATTTTCCAATTACTCAGTCACAGTAACAAATTGAACAAGTTGTGGTAAAATAGTGGAGAGAAATAGAGCTGTCATTCACAGGATATCAGAAGGTTTACATCATAGTGGTGGTGACCCTTGTTTTCCCTGTCACAGGTCTAAGCACGAGGAAATAGACCTGGTGAGCGAAGAGGAGTTTTATAAGGAGGCACCACAGGAGATTTCCAGGCCCCAGCTCACACAAAATGATCCTCACCAGCTCACATTGGCACGACTAGACTGGGAGCTGGAACAGAGGAAGAGGTGTGCAAACCATCGTTGGATCACATGCTGTGTTTGATCACGTTGCTTTGAGGTGCACATTACAACTGTTGAACTCTTTTGCTGTGATACAGGTTGGCAGAAAAATACAAAGAGTCTCTGACTACAAAGGAGAAGAACCAAAAGAGTATTGAGGTGAAAAAGGAACATCTGAGGAGCCTGCAGCCGGGACTGAATGCCATCATGCAGGTATGACCACCCTACTGCCACATTCTGGACATAATGACATAAAAAATTCGTTTAACATAACATTCACACCAGTGTCCTGAACGCCTCATAGTTGTCTGGAAAAGAGAGTTAGTCTGGGAGAATGTTATGGTAATGGTAATGCAGGCAGGAGATGACAAGGACATGGAGCAGCAGCTGTGCAGAGTACCCTGTAGTCTCAAAGGTTACATTTGGAGGCCTTTATAGAGCATGAATGGACCGAGGTGTGGCCTGTTGTCCATGATAGACCTGTTCTCTGAATAGCATAATGATGCGTGCTCTCTCTCTCCCCGGTCACAGGCATCTCTCCCAGTGCAGGAATACCTGTCCATGCCTTTTGAACAGATTCAGAAACAGACGGAGGTCGCCCGCCACCTGCCGCCACCCCTCTATGTCCTGTTTGTCCAAGCCAATGCCTACAGCCAGGCATGTGGTAAGGAATAAGTGCTCTGACATGTTGTACAGCAGGTCCAGCTGACGTCACCTGTCTGGATTTGATCATATGAGGAGGCTGAAGAATTCTTGGGCAGATGTGTGATGGTTTGTGTTTGTGTTTGTGTTCCAGATAAGAACCTGAATGTGTCAATCAGTGGGGATGTGGATGAAGCCAAGGCTTTGTCCAAACCTCCAGAAGATTCTCAGGGTATGGACACAAATATACATTTGCTGTTGTACTGTAGATGTATATACATGCATACATACAGAATCCATTTAATCCATGTTGTTCATTTTAATTGAGAAATAATCTGCTTTGTTCCAGATGATGAGAGTGACTCTGATGCGGAGGAGGAGCAAGAGAAAACGGTGAGACACACACTTAGGTCAGCGAGTCCAGTGATTTTCCAAATATAACTGTCTCTGTGATGGACACACAAGCTCTCCCTGGGGCCTTAGCTGTCCCATGTTGAGGACTGATGAGTGGCAGCACTGATCATCTCCTATATCAGTTCCACTGAGGGGACGCTGGGAAATTTATTTGCCAAGAAAGGCTAAATCCATGAAACTAGAAGCCATCTGCAGCTTTGCTGAAATCTGATGCAATGTGTCAGATATGCACTTGGTATTTGTTTCCTTTTAAATGTTTGTTTGTTGTTTGTTTTTTATTTCTATATTGCCTTGTTTGACAGAAGAGGAGAAGACCAACAACCGGAGGCCAATTGGATGACAAACGGCGAGAAATGCTGAAGAGGCACCCACTGTCCCTCTGCATAGACCTGCAGTGTAAAGGTAGAAGCTTCTAGTCTACAACAGTATATGTTTCTAGGAGATTTACTGTCTTAACGCAGTCATTCCTTGGTCGAATTAGCAAACACTACATGGAACAACAAAGCATGACCCTGTCTAAGTCACAACACTTGACCCTCTTGTTCCCTCTGCTGGTGACAGCAGGAACAGTGACAGATGACTGGGGGGATCTGCATTGCAGTGTGTATTCTACCTCAGGGGGGGAGGAGAGAGGCGGAGGGATGCAGCTCGTGTAGTTTTTTGTCTTCTCTTTCCCGAACGTCTCTTATTTCTAACTCTTTCTCAGCACCAAGTTATCTTCCCCTGCTGCAGTGGTTTACTGCACTGAAAGCAAAAACTGAGCATTGTCTTCCCAGGATGGTGTGTTACTGAGTTCACCATGACGGCAGAGAGGGGAGCGTAAAAGGTTCACAGTCAGTGTAGCGTGTGTCCCCTGGGTGCTACTAGACTCCGTTCGGACCACACCCTGTTACTGCTCTTTAATGTGCTGCAGTGTGAAGTAACCCCCCCTGGGGGTTGTTCACTGGGCGGATAAATGAAATGAGGGGATGGAGATATTGAGCTGAGGTAGTAATGGATTGGTTCATCTTTCTTTTCTCCACAGACGGCAGCATCCTCCACCTCAGCTTCTACTACCTGATGAATCTGAACATAATGACAGTCAAGGCCAAGGTCTCTGCATCCATGGACCTTCACACAGCCGTCAGTGCAGGGTGTGTGTGTGTGTGTGTGTAGACTGCATTTGTCACCCTCTGTGGCCCCAGCAGAAACATCTGATAACGTCGTCTTTTGCAGGGACCTGCTGAAAGCAGAAACTCTTCTCAGCTGTCTGTACTCCAGCGATCAGGGTCGAGAAACTCCCAATCCGTCGAACCGCTATCAGTTCGACAAAGTCGGGTAGGGCTGTCGAATGTTCACACACCAGAACACGTGGAATGAACGTACATTCGGCAGAATGAAATCATCTCTTTTCCATAGGATCGTTTCTTTTGCTGACTATGTGGAAGAGCTGGGTCATCCTTACATGTGGGTCCAGAATCTTGGAGGACTTCATTTTCCCAGTGATTCTTCAGAGGTGTGTGTTCACGCCCCCACCGCCTTCCTTCGGTTTTATCCCATATTGCGTTTTTTCGGCATCGTATGACTCTACATGTTCTCCAGGGCGTGCATGTGGGCAGTTCTTTGAGCGCCAGCCACATGGAGAACACCATGAAGCTGCTGAGAGAACGAGTCCAGTCTCGCTTGGCTCTGCACAAACAGTTTTCCTCTCTAGGTACAAGGTCTACTCATGACATCACACCAAACGAGCAGAATGAAAAGACGGTCAACGCTAGGATATTTGTCCTCTTGTCTTTAGAACACAGCATCATCCCAGTGACCAGTGAGTGTCAGCATTTGTTCCCAGCAAAGATCATCTCCCGTTTAGCCCGCTGGACCACCATCACACACCAGGAGTACATGGTACGCACCCTCATGTACAGATACTGTATGTCGAATCACCTGCCGCACCCGTGTCACTGTCATTTCTCCTCTTTGCTAGGATTTCTCGTTTACTCGTCATGTGACTGATGCTGGACTGGCAAAAGACTGTGACTTGTACTTCATGGCTGTGGTGGAGCGAGGCACTGGTACATATAATCTTTATTAAAGATTTTAAATGCTGACTTTCAGATTTTAGCAGTCTCTGCATACACGTTTTTTGTTTTTTTCTTCTTCTTTTTGTAGCTCGTCTCCAGGCGGCCGTCGTGATGAGTCCCCGCTACCCAGAACTGTCTCCTCTCTTCTCCCTCTCCCTGAGCTGGAAGGGCGATCGGAACGGACGCACTGACGACAACCTTCGAGTATGAACCGTGTTGCACAGTGATTTTTGTGATGCATTTCCTTTGGCTGACTCCTCTGTGACCTGTCTAGGCCATGGAGAGTGAGGTGAATGTGTTCAAAAACGAACTGCAGGGACCTCGTCCGGGACACCAGCTCCTGACCAATCAAATCGCGCGCCTGTGTGTCTGTCTGGATGTGTATTTGGAGACTGAGGGACAAGATGACAGCGTGGAGGGGCCGCGAGAGTTTCCCCGTGAGAAGATGTGCTTGCGAACTGTCAGGTACGCTGCTGCAGAGGAGAAGTATCTGCTCATTCGTTTGTCTGTGTCGCTCATTCGACTTTTCTCCGACTTTCAGGGGTCCAAACCGTCTGAAGCCGTTCAAATACAACCACCCTCAGGGCTTCTTCAGTCATCGCTAAGCCTGTTCAAGTGATTCTGTCTATAACATTAGAGATCCTTCCTTTTGAAGCTTATCTTTCTACACACTGTATACCCTTTTAATGTCCTTACAGGTATTTGAGAATAAAACAGCTGTTATTTTGTCGAAGTCTGGTCTTGTGTTGAGCTTTCTACATTCACCTGGTACTGTACATCTCTCCGCCTTGCTGATCATTATGCTGATGTGATTTACTGCTACACCCTCCGTCGCTCATCCTGGCTGTACTGAAAGTGAGTGCTCAGGTGATGTAATCAGTACCTGTTCGACTCTGTTTACCCAGCCACAGTGTTATAAGTACTGCTCTCCCTTTTAGTCGTCCAGCAGCAAATACACTACATACGTACCAACACATTTTTAAAAAAAAAAAATGCACGACTGCAAATTACCTTTGGGAACACAGCTGTTGGGGAAAATACCAGTTGCTCCTTCAATGACAATGATGCATAGCTCATGTCGTGTTCCCTTATATGAATAGAGGGTTTACAAACGTGAATCATGACCAACAGTGACAGGTGGATTGTCTTATTTCAGGTAATAATAAAAGATAAATGAGGGAGGGACACAAGCTTTGTATTGGGGCTGAGGTCTTTGCAGTGAGGCAGCACTGCTCCTGATTTATACATGAGTGTGATGAAGGGGGCAGCTCCCCCCTCTCCTCAGCCGCAATGCAGTGTACCAGTAGTACTCAGAGCATTTACATTTGGAACTCACAGTTTTCAGTTCCTGTCGTTGATCTTCAACAGTTTCTCACAGAGGAATTCAATAACGCACCTTGTTTTGTAGCTCATTCTTTATTTAGTTTCGTATTGCATATTGTCAGCAGTTTATACGTCAGCACAGTCATGATCGTGCTACAGCGCTGCACAGCAGAAGGGTGTGATGCTGCAGTCCACCTGCTGGGAGAAACTGCACTAAGGTGCACAACAAGCTAAATCAAAGTCTTTCTAACTTCTCTGTGAATATATTATAGACCTCTGAATCTTCCTTAAATATATATTTCATCATTAACATTTGTCAGTCATTGACGTCGTTTCGACAACTCTACCCTTGAAGGCTCTGTGGTCCTTCCTAGCAGGATCAGGTTTAAATGCACTTGTTATTGATTATTGAGGGCAGTTGTCACATTCAGACACAGAGTTTATAGCATTCACTACAGTCGCACACCTGAAGCGTCGAGTGGGTGGGATGGCCACACTGTGGAGCAGAGGATAATACGCTACAGAAATCACTATTGCTGTTGGACACATGAACAGGTCAGTAGTTGTCTCCCCTGATATCTACCCCCCCCCCCCCCCCCCCCCCCCCCC
>CAAKHB010001324.1:57893-71902 GCA_901007665.1 Aeoliscus strigatus
CTCCCCCCCCCCCCCGCCCACCCTTATAGTTCTTTGGCATCTCCTCCTCCACCTCTCACTCCTGCTCAGTCTTTTTTCTTGGCCTTTTCCTCCTTGGTGTCCTTCGGCTCGGTGCCAGAGGATTTCTCTACTTTCTCCATCTTCCCTCCTTCCTTTGCATCCTTGCTGTCACCTGCTTCTGTACTCAGCTCCTTTTTCTCCTCCAGCTTCTTCTCATCTTTCTTGCTGTCTGGTTTCTCAGGTTCGTCCTTAGGTGCCGGCTTCTCTGCTGACTTCTCCTCTTTCTTGCTGTCTGCTTTTGGGACAGGCTTTGCCTCTGGCTCAGCCTTCTCTGCTTTGACAGCAGGGGGCTTCTCCTCCTCGGCGGGGGGAGAGGTCTCTTTGGGCTCAGACTTGGGAGCAGGTTTGTCCTCTGCTGGTTTACTGGGAGCGTCATCCTTCTTTGGCTCCTCATTTACTTTGCTGTCTTTCTTGGTTTCAGGTGTGTCCAGCTTTTCTGCTTTGCTCTCGGACTCTTTTTCCTTGGTCTCTTGCTTCTTCTCCTCTTTCGCTGGCTCCTTTTTCTTTTCCTCCTTCACAGGCTCCTCTTTCTTCTCCTCTTTCGGGGGATCTTTGGCAGCAACAGGCTTGGCCTTTTCTTTTTCTGGGGACTTTGGCTCAGGTGTCTTGGGAGGAGGAGATTTCGGTTCAGGGGATTTTGACACTGGTGACTTTGGTGCTGGAGATTTGGCTGGTGGTGATTTAGGCTCTGGTGATTTGGTTTGAGGGGACTTTGGAGGAGGTGATTTCGAAGTAGGGGATGTTACTTTTTCTGGAGAGTGGGACTCTCCTTTCTCACCCCCCTCCTCCTCCTCCTCCTCCTCCTCTTCCTCCTCCTTGTTTTCCTCTACTCCTTCAGTCTCCTCTTCTCCCTCCTCTTTCTCTTCTTCACCCTCTCCCTCATCTTCCTCGGTTTCCCCTTCCTCCTCATCAGCATCTTCAACCTTTTCCTCTTCCTCCTCCTCTGCATCCACTGTCACCTCAGTCACCTGGGTCTCGTCTGTCTGTTCCTCCACAATGACTGTATCTGAGATATCCTCTCCTTTCACTTTCATGTGGGCGGCGATTCTGCTTTCCAAGTAGGAATATGGACTTCCTCCCGACACAAAGCGGTTCTCCTCTCCCTCCAGTAACTTCCTGTTTCAAAAAATGAGACAATATTTACTTTTGACAAGAAGAAGCCAAAGGAAATCTGTGGTTTGGAACCAACCTATAAGCAGCAATCTCGATATCCAGAGCCATCTTCACATTCAGCAGGTCCTGGTAATCCTTCAGCTGACTGGCCATTTCCCATTTTGTGGTTTTCAGTTCATTGTCCAGCTGATTGATGGTCTCCTGTGAAAGGCCAACACACAGCCGTACATACATTAGAATGACTGGATATGTGCAGTGAATGTCACGTGTGTGTGTGTGTGTGTGTCTCCTGCCTGTAGTGAGCTGAGGTCTTCATGGTGTCTGTCTTCACAGTCCATACGCTGCCGCTCCAGTGACTCCCTGGTCCCCTTCAGAGTCTCCAGCTCAATGGTACGGCTCTGGAGCTGGCGGCGGTGCTCCGAGATCTCCTCTCGAGTCCCACGAATTGCATCTTGGTTCGACCTGGCAGCCTCATTCAGACGGTCCATGCGCACTACAGGAATGGCAGACAACGACACATACACGGTTTGTAAGTGACATTTAAAGCATGGCGAAATTTAGCATTATGTTAATTCTCTCAAAAAAGTATTCGCCGTGCTGTCGAAGCTGACTATAAACGCAGACACACACTGCTGGGAGTAACCTTGACAGTGTCCATCTGTCAGTCGGTGGTCTGACTCAGCGCCAGCCTTCCTCTGAGCGTGATGAAGCACACTGCTGCAGTCAGAAGGTCATTCGGTTTGCACCTTTCTCTGATAATACCGAGTCAGCATGTGCCACAAGGGCCACAAAAAATAGATGATTCCTTGATGTGAGAGCAGCTCAGTGGCCTTTGACCTTCTCAATTCGCTTATTAAGACTTTCTGTTGCATTCTATTGTGTGAAAAGTACAATAAAATGTCACGTTAATTATCTGTAGTGGATTAACTTCCATGTAGAGGTACAAGTAGTTTTGATGAATCAGCCCTGCATCATCAAGGATTTTGCCTTCAAACCACCAAAGTCACCTTGGAAGATGTTCAGCTTCCAGTTGAAGTAAACAAGGGCAAAGGCAAACCAGCGTGTGAGAGAGAGAGAGAGTGAGCTCGCACTCCTGCATCCATCATAAAAATGTTGGTCTGCGGCAGGTTCACAAAGATCACGTTGTTCATGATGAGATTCACCGTGGTGCTGAACAGAACTACAGGTCAAATGCAGTATGTGTGACACATCTTGCTACAGACGAAAAGGACATGTCAAGTTCTAAGTTGCCTTGCATCCTTCACAATGTCCTATGGAGCATTCAAACTGAAATAAAGTCATGAGGTCACGTTCCTGTTCAAACTTTCTTACCCCGGAACCATTCCTCTGCGTGCGTTGCGCTCTTGGATGCGTGGCAGTCGAGCTGGGAGCGGATCTCCTGCAGCGCGCCGGTCACGTCCGCCTTCAGCGTCTCCCGCACGTCGAAGTTGGCCTGCGCCCCGTGAATCTGCGCTAGGAGCTCGGACACCTCTTCCTCGTGGTTCTTCTTCACGAAGTCGGCTTCTTCCTCCAGAGCCTGCAGCTTCTTGTCCAGCTCCAGCCGCGCCAGCCGACACTCCTCCACGTACTTCTTCATGGTGCGCGCAGCCGCCTCCAGCTCCTCCCGGGTGCGCGCCTCATCCTCCAGCCTGGCGCGCAGGTGCTGGATGTCCTCCTCCAGGTGGTCGTGCTCCAGAGCCGCACGGGTCTTCTCTCCAGTCAGCTGCTGCAGGAGCCCCCGCAGGTCCCCCAGCTCCCGCTCGTAGTGTTCTCCGACGGAGGCGCGTCCAGCCTGGCTCTGCCGCAGCGCCGCCGCCTCCGCCTCCAGGTTGCGGTTGTGCATCTCCAGGTTGCGCACCTTGTCGATGTAGCCGGCGAAACGGTCGTTGAGCGCCTGGAGAACCTCCTTCTCGCTCCTCCGCGACATGTTGCCGTTCAGGGTGTCCAGGCTGTCCGCAGAGGACGGCAGGCTGTAGGTGAGGCGGCGGCGCTGCGAGTGGAAGCCGCTGGAGGACACGGAGGCGGGCCGAGCCTTGCGGAACCCACTCGGGCCCACGAAGTGATGATCGAGCGTGAAGCTCATGCTGGCCGAGCCGGAGAGGAGTGACTGCAGCAGGAGGAGGGAGCTGTGGCTTTATATGAGGTGGGAAACCGCACCAGTCAGCACAGGGCGCATTTAAAGAGACATCTGAAGACGGTTTGCTGCACAGAAAAAGTCCGTTCTTCACTCCAAGCACTTTGCCATCTTCGTGGGTGTGTTAATTAGTTGTTTAAAAAAACGTTTACAGCGTGAGAAACCATATTTTATCTCTCTTTCTTTTATAAAACAGCTAAAACTATCTAAGTGACATCTAGTCACTTAAATCTCAGTGCCTTTTCTCCCCTATATATCTTTTGATTTACAATGTACTACTTTTTCCCGTTGTCCTCAATTTGATATAGTGTCTTCCTCCGTATTTTTCCCCATTGATTTTTCATATAATTTGTGCACTTAATCTCCTTATTTTTCAATGTGTATTTGTTAGCTTTCTGAATTTGAATTGTGGTTGAAATGGATGTACTAAATAACCTCAACCTCTACAACCACACATGAATGTTATGGTTAATAAAAATGGTACATGTTAATTTTAATTTTGATAATTTTGATTTTGAAAAAGTCACAAGACTATAAAAATCCTTTAATATCACCTAAATAAACCTCTGGGGTTGAAATGCATTTCTCCATATGCTTCACTCTGTGTCCTGTAAAGGGTTAAATGAAGCATCAGTCAATAGATATCGAGTTTACATCACTGTGCCAATCTAAAGGTGTTTAGTGTGCATAAAACAGAAGACTTCATCTGTCAAAGCCCTGATCCTGTCATTTGAAAACATACTTTGATTATTCTGCTGCTTCCTGAGGTAGACGGTAATGTTTGCTGTGTGATTTTTCTGATTCTCATTTCATCACTGCAGTGTGAGTTTGCAAATCCACACGATTCCCTGTGAGACTACGCTCGACTACTGGGTCACACGCTCTGTCTTACACACACGCACACACAAAGCTGTTTACGTGTGACCATGCATGACAAAGACATATGATATACAAATTAGATGCAGCAGCAGCAGCAGCAGCCATGGTGCAGTCACATCAGGATTATGCTCTGAGCCATGATGATGCAGCATTCTCACAGAAACAAACCGTTTGTGCTGATCTAAAGGGTTATCTGCTGTGAGTAGATCTGAAGAGTGTTTGCAGCAGCTATCGATGACTCCAAACCAGGGTGAGTGAGTTCAATCTGCCCACCGTTAAAGGAGCAGGAGCAGTGAGACCCATTCAGGTGTGTGTTGAGATGGATCAGCGCTCCTCTGTGTTTCCTCTGTATCAGCTGTTCTTCAGTCTTGTCAACGTGTGTTATCAGCCCAGTGACACCCATGGGACTGGGAGGTATAAAGACCTCCTGTGCTTGATGTAACTGTTGAAAGTGAAACCCTGCATAGTGTGATCCGCTGTTGTTATTGTTGTACCCCATAATGTTTGTTGGTGTTTTCAGGGGAGGTTGGGACAGATGTAGCATGCATCACTTCACACTTCTATGAGCTCATTTTATATAAATGAGGATCATGTAGGTGAAGCAGTGCTTGTAACCTTGTTAATGTAATGTAAAGATCAGCAACAACAAAAATACAATTAGCAATTTGCGTGTTCCAAAATACCTGTAGCAAATGTTACAATCAAAGACACACTTATGGTCTATCAGTGTGGTAACAACATAATGTCCCTGCATTCACCCACAACTTGAAGTTCCCCAGATTTAATTTTAAACATGAAAATTAAACATATTCAGGACTTAAGACAGTAGATGAGATAGCAGCGGCCACAATAAGACAAATCCAGGCTGATGATGTTAATCTGCATTTAATTGCCTTAATGGTTTGATTATCACAAGGCTTTACTGCACTCCTTGAATCAAAGTCCTGCCTCATTGGGACAGCAGGATGGGAGATACAGGGGACTTGCCATGTAGTGACCTTGTCCTTGAAGGGAGTAAGACAGTGACGGAGATGGAAAATAGCTGGATGGATCAATGCAGGAAAAAATGGGAGAAATCACTTGAAACCCAAACCAGGGGAATGAAAAAAAGAAGAAAACAATTAAAGGTATTGCTCCTGCTTGCTTGTGCACAAAAGAGCTGCAAGTGTAGTCTGCAGAACTGATGGTTAGAAGCTTCCATGGTGTTCTATTTAGAGCACTTTGATTTAAGACAATGAAAGAATGGAGGATGTTGTGAGAGGAAAGGAGAGGAGAGCAGAAGAGAGGAGAGGAGAACTGGGTGAGAAAAGAGTCACATTGAGAGGGACAGAAAAATGGCAGTCACAGGATGACTCAGCTGGAACACCATTAAGGTCTTAGATTATGTTCCGTTAAAGCTGCATGTATGCAGTAGAATGCCATAATGGTCATTGCCCTGTGTTTTTTATGCGAACATCTTTTACACAAACTGAGATCGCTCTGTGTCCCAACCCAAAACATCTCAGTTCCTCCAACATCCTTCAACATTGGCTATTCATCCTACAGGCCATAACTCTGAACTTCTTTTAACATTCATACAGACACATACCCTACACTTTACCCTACACACTACAATGACCATTTAATCCTGTGTTCAGTATTCCATGATTTGCCCTATTCAAAGAAGTACTGTTAACAACAACAACAACAACAACAACAACAATAATTCGACGCTACTTGGTGTCACTTCCACATCTGTCCACAAGGGGCAGACGAGCCCCTTTTCTACAAAAACACCAATTACTTCCGGTCTAAATGGCGAAACGAGGGAGACTTGAAACTGAACTTTTTTCCCAAAACATTATTAATGTTGTTTCTTCCAACATGTCTGAGACTTCTTCCGTATTGTTAGATGGATGGACACAGGAAAACAACGAGTTAGTGAATACATTGAAGGTAGGTGACAAAGCGTCACCGAGTCGCAGAACTAGCTAAAGCATATGTCGCCTGTTGGTTTGTCTCTGTTCCCAATGAACGCTATAACAAATGTTCATTGTTCGGCATTGTTGCCGAAATGTAACTGTTAAAATAAATGCTTAAATAAAACTCAGTTAAATTATATCATGCCATAGATGAGGGGCTTAGATTTATTTAGTAAAAACAGTGATGCCACATTCCGAAAATACTCTTTCAACCTAAGTAACGTACTTCAAATATCTAAAACAAAGTTTTACAATATGTTGATTTGGCTCCTTCAAAGCTTAGCACATGTACCATAAACAGACAGACAGTTCTGAGGTGATTCTCATGTTTGAAGTAGAAACATTTGTCGGCTCCAGACTTGAACTTGTGTTTGATGTTTGTGTTCATTAGTTTGACAACCAAGAATGAAATCTGCGTCACATTCTACGCACTAAACACATGTAATAGTCAGATAAAGTTGGGTAAAATGTCTCTTGTACCAAATTGTACCATCTCTTTATAAAGAACACCCATACAACACTGCTAAATATACGCACAGATATTAATCATGTTATTGTGACTGATACATACAGGGACGTAACCACAGTGTCTCCTCTGTCCAGATTATCAGTTGGTTTTCATGTGGTCATTTCAGAAAGAGAAGGAAAGAGAGAGAGATGTCCAGAGGCCAGAGCCAAACCAGCGCCATTTGAAATTGCCAGCCACTCGGTTTCACAAACTTTTAAGGAAAATACAAGGTCATACAAATGTTCACCCTTGTGAAGAATCTTATCTTTCATTGTCTTGCATTCTCCATGGTCGCTTTTTAACCTCTTCCCTCACACTGCTCTTGCAGGTCTTCCTCCTCTGCAAGATCACATCCAGTTGGAGCTCTCTGTGGTGTACAATGCCTGTTTGGTCACAGTTGCTCTGTCTCAGGTTGCAGAAGCTGAGTCCCTCCTGAAACACACCATGGAGAGAGGTACAAATGTGCTGTGAATTGACGACAAAACCATGACAATTTAAAGAGTTCAGTTGAATTATAAGTCTTTGTCATAACCTCTGCAGTTGTACAGCTGACAGGAAATAGCGCGGATGATTCAAGCCTCCCTGTTTTGTGGCGGGCCGTTTTGAAATCAGTGGATCACGCGACTCCATCTGTCCTGCACCTTTTCTGTCTGCAGTGGGCCATCTGGTTGGCCAACAGCAGACTTGAAACTATACAGGAACTTAAGGTACGATGCTGTCTCCTGCTTTGGGTGTCATGGACCTCCAAAATCTATAAAATACCTATTTTGTCAGCTGATCTGGGTAATTATTTTAACATTCATATTGTAGTTCTGGACACACTGACACTGTTTTATCTGTTACCCAACAATCTTTTCTTGTTTTATTGTTGGTCTCGTGGTCATTTCAATGTTTTTATACATTCCCAAATGCCGATGGATCTTTTTCCCCTCAAATGTCGAACTGAGACTTGCGTTGTTTGGACTGCTGGTGATCAGTAACTGAGTGGTTGTGTTTTGCCTTGTCAGGAGGAGCTGTCTTCTCTTTTCAACACACCACCTGCTGGCGTTTTGGATGCAAGAGAAAAAAATCTGAACATACCTGCATTGGTGATGAACCCAAGAAGGCTCTTTGAATTACTGCAGATTTGTACTTGCATTGCTCAAGGTCAGAAATATGACATTTCCAGTGTATAATACTGTACGATGCTATGATGCTATTTTGTTCTTGTCATTTGTAACAAACATGAATTGAATTTAATGGAGGACTTAAAAATGACAAAATGATACTTGTATTAATATGAAGAACTGCTTGGGGTTTTTTTGTACTCAGTAATCAGTCCTTTTGTTTGTTCTCTATGACTCAGGTGCTGACAGGCTGAATGAGGGTCAGAGTTCAGAAGCACTGACGGATCTGCAGGCAGTGTCCTCTCTGGCAGCTCCCAGAACTCTCATCGCCTACACGCACCTCCTCTCAGGCTCCTGTCTAGCTCATATGGTACACAAGCATACAATCATCACTCATCATGGTCATGGTCGCTTTTGCAGGCCGTCAGAGTGCATTTTTAATTTTTGTTTTTTTGTTTTTTTGTTTTTTTAGAGACGTCATCAAATGGCACTGCAGTGTTACAGGAAAGCGCTGGAGACGGACTCCAGCTGTTTATGTGCTCTTTACCAAAGCATGCTCATCTACAGACAGTTGGGAAACACTCAGGCTGAGATAGAAGCGCTTCATTTGCTGTATTCAGTAGGTATCACAGCAGGCGGGGTCAGAAATGACACAGATTCTCCAGGTATCTGTCTGCCTGCTTGAACATGATACCTCTCTCGTCCTACAGACGTTGATGTTGCCCTCTGCTGCAGACCCAGTCGTTGCTGATACGCAGCTCCTCTCCCCAGCCTTACTCTTGCGGAGCCAGTCCCTGACTAGCCTGCTCTATGTGCCCTCTGCCCTCTGTGTCCTTCATAGTTTGGCTCGGAAGTGTGTGCTGCATGGGAGGTGATAACGCCGACATCCAACCATTTGCTCAAACACTGCACGCTCTAGTTTGTCGTCAAATGGTGCCGGTTTCAACAGGGTGTCAGAGGGTGTCGAACATTATCTGGACCTGCTGGCTGCTCTTCACTCAGAGAATCCACATGGGGTAAGACTGAGTTCTTCATTTCTTAGGCCTGATTTATGCTTCAGCGTCCTGTCTCTGTAGGCAACACGTCACAGCGTAGTCTGTTGGACACCTCTCCAGAAATGTAACTACATGTCGCAGCTACGTGGACCTCTGTTGACAGCGACGACTGTGATTGGACTGTTTGCATCATGTGACATTGCCAGGTCTCAGCGTGGGACTTCAGAGTGTGTGATAAATTACACCAAAAAGATTTTTTTCTTTTTTGGGTGGTTGTTGCTGTGGGAACAAGATCTGCTTACTTTCATTTGTTAATTGCCTGTGTAAACAAAGAAAAACACAGATACAGCAGCGAGATTCAATGTCGTTCAGTTCAGCACATGAGCATCCTGAAGCTGTTTGTATTTTCAGGTGCTTTCTGAGGTCCCTGACCTTCCCAGGTTACCTGAGCTTTACTTAGAGGCTGGCATGACCTTCCTCATGGCCCGACGACCTGTTGACTGCATGACGCTGTGCGATGAAATCATCACAGCAACACTGGAGCTGCTTCCTGACACAGTGGTGTTGGAAGAAGCTGAGGAGAAGACGGGCGCTGGGACCGTGGGCACAGAGGGTGACGATGGGGCGTTGATGCTGCAGTGGACTTGTGCTGCCTACCTGCTCCATGGCCACTGCCACTCTCACCTGAAAGACTGGAAGCAAGCTGTCATTCACTACACCAGGTGTCCAGCATGAGACTGACATCATTTCTGTTTGTAGATTACTATACAACATGTAACTGTGTTCTGCATTACAGGTGTATCAACCTGCTGGTGAAGGTGTACTTTAGAAAAAAAGGTGAGTGTCAAGGTTTTTGTTGGCTTCATCGATGCTATATCCTACATAAATCCTTTTCCAGAGGAAATATTCCAATCTGTGTCATTCTTTTAATGTTCAATTCTAGGTTGCCAACCACAGATCCCCAGTGGAGACATGCTTGACAAGCAGAGAAAAGATGTGTGTATCCTGCAGCGGCTGAAGGGGCTTTCACTAGCTTGTCGAGGCATCAGCTTCACACAGACAGACAAGCTCAGAGAGGCACTGAGAGACCTACAGCTCAGCCTGCAGGCTTTCCCAGGTACACACACCACAGCTGTATCCGCCAATGAGCCGATGACATTAAAATCAAGTACAGTGGTCGATGGTTTTCATAAACACAGAATGATACAAGTTCTATACAAGTTGTGCATTTGAAGACGCGTCTTATTTGGCTCTGTATGTATTTGTCATGTTAACTCACTGTATGGGTTGTCCCAGAGTGTGTGAGTACAGGACTGTGGTGTGGTGAAGTGTTTTGGAGGCTCGGCAGAAGACAAGAGGCAGCCGCCTGTTGGGAAAAGACCTGGAGCTTTAGCACAAAATCTGCAGAGTAAGACGTCTTTCTTACATTTAGGGGTATGGAGGTCAAAACATGACACGTAGAGGCGACTGACAAAAACACGTTTTGAGTAGACAGATTTTGCATTTAATTCAGTCAGACAATGTCGCATTACGGTGATAAGAATGAGAAAGAGAACACACAAAATGAGATATTGATACGCTTGTTTTTTCAAGAAGGGAACATTTGCTATGCTGTGATTTTATTCTGATTCAGATTCTTTGACTCTACAGAAATAGTAACTGTTGAGGTATTGAACAAGAACAGTGTAAAATAACTGAAATAGCTACAATGCAACTGTGATAAGAGCCATTAAAAGTGTGTTTTGCCTCTGAGAGGTTGACCGTTACTGTTAGACAATGTTGTTGTTTAAAGATCCGTACAGACACTTCACATTTTTCTTCCCTCCATTTAAGTGCCCTATTCAGAAAGATTTAATGTGACTAGAGAGCAGAGGACTAATGTGTTGACCATATCATTGAATCACAGCCATCGTTATTCATTATCTCCTTTGACATCTCACAATTTATAAAATGTTATTGAGCATTTGGGTTATGATGTAATCCCCCTGTGGTGCTGTTGTCTAAGCAGCTTAGCCTCCCTCTACTCACAGTACTCATAGTAGCAGATCTTTGTCATCTGATTTCTCCAGTCCCAGTAGGAGCTGATGACACCGACTGTGATCACACCAGTCGGCACACGGTGTCCTGTGTTTACATCCACCTGGGGCTGACTTGACTGACTTGACTTGTCGATGCGCCCCAGGAGATAGTCCATGACAGCTTTGCGCGCTGTGACCTCTCATTTTGTTTAGTTTTAATCTAAATGATCTCACAAATGTGTTTCTCTGACTAATTTGTAACTCTGGACTTTAATCATTTAATACTGAAAATCATGGTTAAATCATTTAATACTGACCTGACAATAAGCACTTCTTATTTTGAAACAGCTGCCCCATTATTTTCATTGCAGCCAACTCACTTAATTCAGAAATTACAATCAGTTTTGTCCCTATGTGTCATTTCAACTGTCATTGGGAAATTTGGGTTTGAAGTAGAATTTGTTATTTAATTGAGATTTTTCTCTTTCAGGGAAGTCCCTGTGTACTTGCAGGAGCCTCAGTCTGGTCCGCTATTAGACTCTGCCGAACTTCGCCACAGAATACAAGAACTCAGTCCTCCCTAGCTCATTTGGAGAGGACCACAGGATGACAGCGGGACGACACCCATACCAACAAATGATTTACCAGGAGAGCAAATAAACACATTGTTGAATGTCTCATAGTAATTTGAGACTCAGAATGAAACATTGAGAAGCTTTACGTTGATATTTGCCCTTAATGTTCTTAGTGCTGGTAATTGTCCATGTTAAGTCTGTATGTATTGCCTTTGTGGACAAAGGAAATGTGCTAAGATTCTAAGTGTTTAATTGATTTAAATTAATGAATTAATGATGTTTGTGATGTCATGCAAAACTTATTAACGTAATAGATGTGAAATAATGCACAACAAAGTGAGAATTCCTCAGAATGTTGGAGGATCCACTGGTTTCCCGAATCGGAAGCAAATCCTCTGAACTATTTTCTAGGGGCTTCAAATGTCACAAGTAGTGATGCTGAAATGAAACAGTAAACCAGCACTGAACCACTTCATCAATGTGTTGTTTCAATGACATCTAGTGGTGAAATAGGGTTCAGCAAAGACATTTCTTAATTATGGAATAAGTGTAACTTGACTGAATGATGTAAATTATTTCTTGTAAAGACTGATTGATTGGCTACTTGATTTTCGAAACCTATGTAGTACATGGGCCCGATATGATGGCAGGGTGTGTAACTAGGGCAGTAACTGTAATTATGTACATGGGATGGGGGTTCAAAGGTTTCTACAGAAACACAATACATTTTGTTTATTTTTGTACTGAGCTGGTTTCTTCTTTTTTTTTTTCTTTATTTTTATGCCGACAATTTCTCCATGTTTTCAGAACACACTTACATCGCACCGGCTGCATAGATGTTGCTTTGCTACTGAAGTAGTATCAGCTGGTTTGAACCAGTAAATGTGATTCACTCAGCCCACTGAAGCAATTCCTGCTTCATACGGTCACATGACTTTTTGCACATCAAAGCAAGCTTTGAAGTAGTGGCACTACTCTGTCAACGTCACAACGTCATGGACACAGGCAGCAATTTCAGACTTCCAAAAATCTTCCTGGAGCCCACAGAAAGACACATCACTGCATTTAGCTACAAGTTCTGTATTTAGTCACTGTAATCCAACTGGACAGCCATGGCATCGGAAAGGGAGTAAGTAAACAGTCTTTAAATCTCATAAGCACTGAGTTCAACTTATTGACCCTCTTAACAGTTCAACTTTAAAATTGTACTTTAAAAATGCTTTTACATTAAGGTTATTTCAGTTGTTAATTTTGCATCGCACGTTTCCATATGAACAGACTAAGCACAGAATCAAGGCTGTTGTTTGACCTTCTCATAGGTCAAAAACAGATCATCTAGCCACTGCAATTCTGAAAAAGAAGAACAGACCCAACAGAGTATTTGTTGATGAGTCCATCAATGAAGACAACAGCGTGGTCTCTCTCTCTCAGGTAGACATTTGGGGTTTTACTCCATTTCAAGCATTGAATGACATACATGATTGTTTTGTTTGCTTACAGACCAAGATGGATGAGCTGCAGCTCTTCCGTGGAGACACAGTGCTGATGAAGGGAAAGAAAAGGCGAGAGACTGTGTGCATTGTGCTGTCTGATGACACCTGTTCTGATGAAAAGGTTCGCATGAACCGGGTGGTCCGCAACAATCTGAGAGTCCGATTGGGTGATGTCATAAGGTAGTAGACATTCTATGCTGATGTTAATCTGTTTTGGGTTTTCTTGTTCGATGGAAAGAATGTTAAACATACTGTTTCCATCAGCATTCAACCATGTCCCGATGTGAAGTACGGAAAGAGGATCCACGTCCTTCCAATAGACGACACAGTAGAGGGAATTACTGGCAACCTGTTTGAGGTCTACCTCAAACCATACTTTCTAGAGGCTTACAGGCCCATCCGCAAAGGTGAGTACGAGCAACGGTCTTGTCATACCTGGCTGATTGACTCTGTGTTTATGACTGTTGTTTTTCTTACTTTGTGAAGGTGACATTTTCTTGGTCAGAGGAGGCATGCGTGCTGTGGAATTCAAGGTGGTGGAGACTGATCCCTCCCCATACTGCATTGTTGCTCCAGATACAGTCATTCACTGTGAGGGAGAGCCAATCCGGAGAGAGGTGAGTTGGTACATACGCTGCATGGAGAAGCCAATAACGTTTACACATTTAAACTGATTTCTACATTTCTGCACTCAGGATGAAGAAGAGTCCCTGAACGAGGTGGGCTATGATGACATTGGAGGTGTGAGGAAGCAGTTGGCTCAGATCAAAGAGATGGTGGAGCTACCCCTGAGACACCCTGCGCTGTTCAAGGCTATAGGTGTCAAGGTAAGACAGCCTTACAGCGAAGAAAGAAAGTCCCCTCCCTCATAGGTACATGTGATATTGAAGCCAATCCTCAATTTGAAACTACTGAACCACATTTTCAGGAACGACAGAAGTTCATATCTGTACTCATGAGCTCCATATTGCCTTATTAAGTCTCTTTCACCTGTCTGTCATGACAGCCTCCACGTGGAATCCTGCTGTATGGACCCCCTGGAACTGGAAAGACCTTGATAGCTCGAGCTGTGGCTAACGAAACTGGAGCTTTCTTCTTCCTTATCAATGGTAGGGTGATGAATAAATAGGACATACTTTTACTCTGGGCCATTTTAGGAAATCACTT
>CAAKHB010001325.1:0-17037 GCA_901007665.1 Aeoliscus strigatus
TAATTTTAATTTTTTTTTATTTTTTTTTAATTTTTAAAAAAAATTAAAAAAAAAAAAAAAATAAACCCCCCCCCCCCCCCAAAAAAAAAAAAAAAAAAAAAACTCAGAATAACATGACCCTGATCTTGACTTGGCTAAAATTTAATCAAGAATTTAACACACTTATTACAACGAAATTATAAATTGACTGAAGGTCTGAGGTTTAATTTGAAGGGAGCTGACCTTCCCTGGACCCCTCACCATCAAAGGACTTCCTCAATTATTTTTTTCCCCATTATTTCTCAGTCTGCACAACTATAGCAATAGACCATGATGCACCGAAGGATAAATGCCTCGCTGTGTTTGATTGATAATATTCTGAAATAGATACCAAGTGCACTTTGGCAAACAGGTATGCAGCAGTTGCTAGGGGCTCCCTTCTGCTGCTGCAGTCTTATGGTGATTGGTTAATGCACATGCTGTGAGGGTGGGATTGCTGCATTGTATACATATTTAACCATGCTGACACTGAGAAAGTGTATCATATATGATTTTAATAGGGAGTTCTGCCTTCAAACGAAGTAATTTACCCCCAAACAATAGATCTGTTTTCTGCATACATTACACCATCATCTGCATGATACAGTTCAATCACACACCGAAATGAGGTAAGATTGTTAATCAAGATTGAATGATACTAATAATAGATAAGCCCAGGATGTAATATAGCTTGTGTAATGAAAACAGGAATGAACCTGAGCGAATTCATGAGATTGTAATTGACAGAGGCCTTCAATCTTATCAGAAAACGGATACCCGAACATTACCATCACCTGCCCCACCTCCACCACTACGTCCAACACACCCACACATCTGGATCTCTGCATGTACACATCTGCGTGGAGGACAAATATACACGGACTTAGGATTCATAAAGCAGTAGTTCAGAAAATACTGAATGAAAAGAGAAGGAGGAAATTAAAGTGCAAACATCGATCTGCCTTGTAAATGGTAGCAGAACTGACCAAAACTAAGATTCTCCACCTTACTCTGCCCTAAATATAGATTCTATGAACACTATTGACTTTTCTTTTTGCTTGAGGATACATTGATTTTTCTCTTTGATTATGTTCGCTTCAGACGCATAAAGAGGAAAAGTAGTTTCAGACTGATGTGCAGACATTTCCACAAAGCGGTTGTCTTTAAACAGATACCTGGCACGACAAACACGTCAGGAATCAAGTAAAAAGGTGCGATGTTGTAGGTGTGACCGCCCGAAACCTATTAGGTGACTATGCCAGGAGGAAGAGGAGACTTGTTTCACATGCAGAGAGGTTATGATCTTTTTGCAACAGAAAATGCCTCATCCATCTACAAAGGCCATGAAAGAGAATTGGTAATTCACTTCTCTGAGTGTTTGACGTGACCTACTCCTGCAAAGACACGTTGTTCGTTTTTCAATATAACCCACATCAAAGGCCCACGGATTCTTGATTAATAAATAAATACTTTTACAAAACACCACCAACACACCACACAACAGCATCGTGAGGCTTCTTAGCAAACGAAACGAGAAAAGGCAGTTACTCTCTTAGAGATTTTTACATTTTCTTTGCACTTATTATTTATATTGCTAGTATTTCATCATATCAGCCTTTATTTGCATATTTTATAGGTTATTTATGTTGATCTTGTTTCGCTCCAAAAACCAAAATAATTCAAATTATTATTAGTATTATTATCATTATTATTACCAGCACTGTTGTCGTTACCTAAAAGGACAGTGAACATGGGTTGTATACCGATCTTGTTACTGGGAGTGTGAGTTACTGCGGTAACAAGATCCGCTCACTTTGAGTCACTGTCACCTGAAGTAAACAAAGAAAACACTTAATAGCCAGTATTGAAACGGCACATCTGTGTTAGCCTAGCAAATTCAACATTACAATATATGATTTTTGACCGGAGTGAGTGGAAAATGATGCCGATCTTGTCAGCCGTGCTCACATTCAGTGGCTGCCGCTTGAAGTAAACGACGAAAAACACCCCCACGGAGTCAGAAATATAAACACTCACGGCTTTAAACCGAACAGACTCAGTATGTTCCACAGTACAAAAGCAGCATCGCAACATTGTTGTTGCATGTCTGTGAAGGTTCTCTGTCAAGCAGGTCATGGTATCTTGCTGGGTTAAATCGTAGGCAAACTTCTGGTTTACGATTGCCTACCAACAAGAAACTTGGTTGTTGTTGTTGTTGTTGTTATGAGATGTCAGGGGGTAGAGGTCAAAGGCTGGAGGTTGAGGGGTTGGGGTGATAGGTAATGTATGCAGATTCAAGGTCATGACGCAAACCGGAGTGTTGCATATTCAAATTCCTTCACCCTGGGACCTGGTTTCAGACGAGTGCGCTTTCAGCCCCAGAGTTTGCAGGATCCATCTGGACACTCAGCCTAAACGATGCAAAAACCAAATGTCTCTGTGCGGACATGACCTCATACGAGCAATTACCATCCACAGGCAGCATAAGAGTTCGTACTAAGTGTAAATCCCCACTGTATTTTGGGCAAGTAGCTCAAGGAGGAAACATTTGACATTGACTTGCCATCATCCCCATCCCTCTAGATGACCACAGCCAACAAACCCTGTGACTTTGGGGAAACTCCTCCAGTAACCAGTAAATCAGGTAAAAACAAGCGGCATGATAGGGGCCCTACTGTAAAGAACAGCAAGGGTTCAAGGTGGACTCTCGCCAAGCCAAGCCATTCTTCCATAAAGAATTGAAACTATGCAGCCAAATGAGGCATATTCACATAGGGGACAACCTCAAACTATACCAAAGGCTGTTGGGTGTGTTAGCCTCCCCCGCATTGGTGTGTCCTTGTATGCAAGGCATCCATCACTGGGCTGCTCATCTGGGAATGGATCCTTACCACAATGGCCACTGTTGGGTGAGGACTTCCACTGCTTGTTGGCCTTCGCCAGTGGAAGAGCCCAAGGTTTTTGACGCATTGTGCCACAATTGGAGACATCCCAGATAGGAAAGTGGTCACCCCAGACACTTCCCCTGGGGTGGCACTCATTGAGGGGAGAACAATGAGTGGGATATGGGATCTTGCCTGCACACCTACGACTGAAGTCAAATATCGACTCAAATGCTTTGTCTCAAATCACATACTTTCCTTAGTACACTTCTTTGTCATACACTAAGCACAAATTTCAGCAGGGTAGTACTGTCTCAAATCAAGTGGTGCCATCACACACTTACCAGAAATGACGTACAAATTTCAATATTCTTCTTCTACTACTTTTTTAAAGGTGAATTGCAACCAACTGGTCTAGCCTCATTGACAGCGCATCTCCCGATAAAGCGACCAATTGAGTTGTGTTTTATTTTCATTAGGGTGGTGTTGTGGTGTGTTGTACAACTACATGAATGTTTTCTCACGTCATTTCCGATAAGTCACTAAGATGTAGGTTGGAGGGTGAAGGGTGGAACGCGTCCATCGATCCACACTTGACTTTGCGGCCATTTGAGTGCAGAAGTTCGGTGTGCGTAGTACACTACATTTTCGCATACTCAGGGCCTACAGATTTAGGCTAGTTGGTTGTCTGTGTCTTAGACGAAACCCTACGTAGGAAAAACCTCTGTCCAAGCATCTCGGTCACTGAGCACTGTTGACCCATGGCTCGCCAAGTTATTACAACACCGCTTTTTACACATTTGTTGTTAATTGGAATTTTAGGGACAGCTAAACAAAAAAGTAAAATATGTTCAACAAATGGTGCAGAATAATAAATAAAAGATGGCAGCACCTGATACAAATGAATTAAATTCCCTCTAAATAGCCAAAGAATGCAGCCCACTAAGTTTTCTGTGTTTCAGAATCAAATGAGCAAGAGCTGTTTTACGAATCAATGATGTCCAGTCTTCTAGGACATGCCAGATGGTACTAATGCCTGTTGGATTGTTGCAACAAAATGCTTTGCGTGTCAAAAGACCAGCTTGGATCCGTCTTAAGATCTTTTCGCATACTAATCCTTTCAGCCTGGGTTGATTTGTGACACATGTGGTTACTAAGGTAACAGCAGATACAGTTCCTAAAAATGCAGTTATTATTTTCGTGCGTAACACACATAATGAAATAATAATGACATTCCATCATGAACAGAAGAATTTTGCTGATGTATGTGGCCCATAAGGTTCAGAGTTCAGAACGGATTCAAACTCATGTTGCTTTTAACTTGAATTCTCAAACATAAATTTTATTTTGCTTGTGTGACAAAATTGTGATACTGACGGATGCATTGTTCTGACAAGTGCTCAAGTTAAGTTAAAGGAACATCCATGTCACAGTAACGAACGTAGGGATGATTCAGACAAAGCAAAAAAAACAACAACAAAAAAAAACTTGAATTCATGTTTTGATGATGGAAACCAGAGTTTCTCACCTTGAGAAGAGGAAAGAGGAAGCCTCTATCAAAGCTTTGATGTGGGATGGAGACTAAGGGAAGTTCAAAGGCCACGTCAGGGAAGAGGAAAACAGAGGGAATGAGCAGGAGGGGGCGGGGGACATGGGAAGACTTTTACCAGTCGACTCCAGGGGATAGCAAGGAGACTCTTAATAAGGACACAAGCTAATGAGGACCAGGGACATTTGATGCACACGAACGCTCTCAACAGTTACCGTAAAAGCTTTTTATTACTGTTATTTCATCATTGTGACCAAAATTGATCTCCACCATCTTATGAGAAACAGGTTTGACATGAAGCACTTTTATAGGCGAAACGGGGATGTTGCTGTTTACCAACAAACAAGATTGCTGCGTTGCACAAGGTTACTCAGAGCATTTTTGAAATAATCATGCAGGGGATGTTTGTAATCTCTTATGGCCATATAAATCCAGTCCCAGCAACTAGCAAGTTGAAACCAGATGGAACATATTTATTTATAGTTCTTAAGACGGGAAAATTCAGTGTCCCACGTTGATTAAAGTTCCCACTGCAATAATGGGATTCAAGCTGCGCGTCAATGAGCACAAACTGCATGATTTGGGAAGTCAAAGATGTCATCGGATCTTCTTTTCATTATGCTGTTGAAAACATCAGTTCTGGGGTGCGAAGGCAGATAATGTAGCGGAAAATGCGAGAACTGATTGTTTTGCTTGTGATGAACAATGCCGTTTTTATTCCTTTCTTTAAAGAACCGTTTGTTTTGTCCTTATCATGCTTTAAAAAAAAAAAAAAAAAAAAAGACCAGATAAAAGATCCTGGGTGAGAACCGACATTCCTACTCGGAGCCCTAATTAAACCAAGTACAGAGGGAGAACTGGTTTAGATTCATGGCCATTTCCAACCTCAGCTCAACTGGTGCCTCTGAAAAGAGCTCATGATGGAAACAGCATGCAGCAGGAAATTAAATGCAGCTGCATCCCTGTTGTTTGTTCCACTGGAGGTACTTTAACTTCTCTTTCTGCTCCTTAAAAATAAAAACAACGCTTCAGCCATAAACATAAAGCACCCCGAGTTTCTACATTTACTGTAACCGAGTAATGTTTTTATGGATGTGATTGAATGGTATCATCCGCCCCACCACGAGGCCTCTGTGGGATTTCTGCAGAATGTCTGCGTCAGCCGTTGCTGGGAAAGCTGGAATTTCACAATCACTGTCGGCATCTGTGGCAGCCGAAGAGTGGGACAAACGCTGCTGACACATTTCCTTGTTGCCGCCATTATAGCTCAGAAAAAACACGAAAAAATACTTGACCGTTCCATAACTATCAGCGCTTTTTTGAATTTTACTGAACCGGATTCAGCTTTTGGTGTATTTTAAAACTGCTCTGCACAACCTTGAAAATGAGAAGAACGAATTACGTGAATTATGACAGATAGCTGATTAAAAGGTGGTTTAAAACCACATTCAGTGTGACTATACAGTCATTATATCATATGTATATACATATGAAAAAAACAAAAAACACAAAAATAACTTAACTAAACTATAGGTACTTGTCCGTATCAGCACAACACAACTCATATTCAAGTATTTAAAAAAAAAAAAAAAAAAAAACAGCCTTGCATTATCTTTGATTCTTGGGAAACAACTTTGACTCAAGTTTTCAGACTTTGGGAGGTCGTAATATTAAAAACATGTTTGTCTCTCCCCTCGCAGTTAAGACCTGGAACGTTTTCCTTCCCCACCTGCTGCTGTTCATCAGCTCTCTCACCGCACACACACACACACACACACACACACACACACCTGCTCCATGTGGTTTCACTGCTGCCCCTACCTGCTGAGTGAGCATCTGCCCATGCCGCCCGTAAACCCACCTACTTCCCTTCAGCGCTGCTACCTCACGTCAAGCCCTGTGACAGAGCGTTCATGTTTACTAGAGCCGTTTACTTTGACGCCAAAGGTTGGTGGTTAACTTACCTCCATGTCAGAGAGCGCAGGCACAGAGCTGAACTATATTCTCAACAGCCCGAAAGATCAAAGTGGCTTCTTTTACACCTAATACCTGGATTGTAAATGCGGCAATGATCCTGATGCAGCTGCCACCTCGAAGTTCCAGTGGAAACTCGCTAGAAGTGAGACAGCACAGTGAGATGAATTTCTGAAAACACTTGTGACCTAGTTTGACAGTGTGATTGGGGTCGGATGAGCCTGATGCTGGTTGGATGCGTTTAGGACTCAAGTCATGTTTATCCAAAGTTACACACAGCAAAACTTTAAATTGGACCTTATCATCATTCACCACGTTTGTCGTCCATCATGGTGAAGTACGTCTCAGCACAAGTTGTCTGATGAAGAAACTGTGCTGTGCTGTTGTGCTTTTGGGCATCAATCTAAACTTGTTTTCTTGATTTAAACATAACAGCAATATATGTGTTTTATGTGCATGACATTAGCGTTTCATGTCTAATTTGTGCCTTGGGCACGTTATTGCATTTGCGGTGACAGAACTGTCTTAAAGTCAAACCACAGTGACGTGAGGGATCATTTTCAAGTTGTTTTCTGTTCAGAAAGCATGTGGACAACGATGCCTGATAGGGACCATTCATTGTTGTATTCTTGTTTAGTGAGAGTGATGCAGCAAATGCGATGGAAACCGCTGTTTCTGCAGACGCTTAGATGTGTGTGGTCATGTCAAACAATCCAAACTTTGTTGTAAATTGTGTATGGAATTACCCTTTAGAGGAAATGCTCATCGCACACAAATGAAAGATAAAATCCACAAACACGCGTACGTCTGCACGCAGCAAACTGAGTCACATTGGAGATGTTTTTGACACCGGCTGTCATGGACCCACTGACCTCTGCGTACAGCTGTTTCGTTCCAAGTACGAAGAATACTGGGACACATCAAAACTGCCGCCGCCATCCCAGATGACTGTTGGGTTTTCAGCAAACACACTGCTCATCTCCAGTGATGTACACACATCTGGGGAACAGGGAGCGCTGTCACAATTCAAATAGTCGGGGGTTCTTCTCCAAGTCGTCCCAGCTTTGACACCTCTGCCGCCGTTGTCACGGCAGAGGCACACAGAGACGCTGCGACTGACTTTTTCGTCGTCTTCTCACACTGACACCTGTCAGATTCAAAGCTGGATGTTCACAGTGTCAGCAGAGGAGAAGCTCCGAGTACAGAAGGTTTATCACCATTCTTTGGCACCATTCTCCCTTTGCATTAGTCAGTATAGAGAGACCATGCACTATATGTACTATACTATACTCTACTATGTGTACAATAAAATAAATAAATCTACCTCACTACCATGTGCAATACTGTCAACAAGTGCAATACAATAGACTGTGTAAGTTTAGGTCACTTTATTTCATGGGTAGTTTTGTGTTGGATACTTTTATTTTAACTTGTCTTTATTGCAGAGATATTATTATTATTATTATTATTATTATTATTATTATTATTATTATTATTATTATTATTATTATTATTATTATTATTATTATTATATTAACAATTTTTGCACAACTATAAATATTCTGTGGAATTATTGTGAAAGGGATTTATCAGAACACACTACAATATCATAATTTTTTTTTCACCTGTTTTGTTCTGTGCGATGAATTCAATCAGAAAACAAATTGTGTGACTTTAACTGGCCTTCCATTAACTCTCACATGCAGAAGAATACAGATAAAATTCACATGCGCTATCTCTGTCAGTGAAAGCATCTTCTGCAGTGGATGTTCATCCCAAAACAGCCTCCAAGAGTAAATTGGGACACGAAAGCAACTTGACCTCAACAACCCCAAACAAGGATATGCTGCTGTTGGAGGGGATCGACAGGATCTCACAGGAATTGGGTTTAATTTTCAACTGCGGCTTCTTTTTTGTTTTGCTTATATTTGCTCAGCGTTATTATCAAAAAGAAATTGTAATCATGTGTGTTTAGAGGGCTGCCCACAGCCAATCATTCAGTGTTACACAAGACAAAAAAGTACTGGGTTTGAAAAGTACAAAACAGGAAAGACTGTAAATTCCCATTCCAATGATCCATGGCTTTTTCAGTTATAGGGACTTTCACAGTGAAGCAAAGGAAAGAGCACCCTCAACCTTTCAATTACAGCCCATAATCATAACTCAGTGGCATGACAGCGCTGTCCTCCTAAATTTGGCTATGGTTTCCATTTATCCTAATGGTGCACCAAACAAACAACATCTCTGGAGCCTATTGAAGTGCCCACATGTAAACAGATGGACCTCTGAAACATTCCGACTCCGTCTCATCATCAGCGGCACAAAGAGTCATCGCCACTTCTCGAATGTGGACCCTCCAGGGGCGGGCGTCTTTTCTTTTAAGTCGTCCGTGATGTTTTAATGCCGGCGCAAAACAGCATAAAGTAACAATAACAGGAAATGCTGCCACGAGATAGGGAGACTGAAAGAAAGACCTTCTTTTAAGACCTTTCCTTGTCAACATTTTTGTCTTTGTACTTTTGGTTTCTCTCATGTCTTTGACATCAAAGATCTTGAAATTGTTTTCCCCAACGTTGTGTACTCTGTAATTATTAATCTGACTTGCAAGACGTCTGCCTTTGGGGCAAAGTCAGACAAAAAAAAAAAAAAAGGCCCATTTTTGGATCTCAGATGAGGAGTACCACAAGGAGGAGAAGATGAAAAAAAAAAAAAAAGACAAAAGGAAACGGAAGCTGAGCTTTGTACGTTGTGTGAACTTTTAGACCCTAGTTGTAAACTTTGAAAGTTTGAGGAGAAGTCTCACAAGGCTGATGAACAGAAAGATTCAGGCAGACAGAGCGAGGGGGAGGAAGACAAAGCCTTAAGTGTATTTTTATCACAGAGGCAGGTGAAGACAGTGTCACTGGATGTGTCACACAAACAATAACACCTGCAACTACTTAGTGTACGTCGTATGGTCAATAGTCAGTCAGTTTTAAACTCCCCCTGGTGGTTGGTTGCAGTACAGGTCCCACATCAATCCCTCCCCCTTGAAAGGGTCGAATTAGATAAATGAAAGTAGGTGATTTTGACTGATTAAAAGCACTATACCCTTCTATAATACATAATATAGTTGTTATATAGGCTTTTTTAATAACAACACAGACTGAAGTGAAATGTCAACACTAGACTTTCATGTTCGACATCACTTTCATAAGTAATATTTATGTTTTTGCTGTTTGTTAGTTGATCTTGTCCCTCACTAATCATGTGATTTTTTTTAGTATTCTGTCAGTGACCATTTTTGTTTTTTGATCTTCAAATTACCTGTCGCTCATGTGCACAATATCTGAAAGCACATGCCACAGTTTGGTATGAGGAGCTGCTCTGTATCTGGTTTCTGTTTGTTATATTTCCTGTGTACTTGCAATGTGTGGTAATAGGATTTCATCTCCATAGCTAATAGGGAATAATAGATGTTCCTCACATTAACATCAAAAAAAGGTCAAGTCCAAACCCTCCAGATGTGTCACGTCACAGTGAATGGCACAACTCGACAGGGAGGGGGACCTTTGCATGTTGCGAGCTGAAATGCCAGTGCAAATTACTGCAGATGTCAATGTACATTACCTTACATAAACAAAGATCTCAAACCCTAGTGGTCTGTTTCAGCAGTGTGACACCACCACGTTTCCAACACGCGCCCACAGACTTGTCTGATCATCAACACGACCCAAACACCCGCTCGGACTGAACCCAACAATCACATAAGAGTTCGTCCCAGCCACCCTTATTAGACAGATAGCTGGAGAGCTAGATCCTTTATTAATCTCACCAGAGAAATTCACAATTTTGCCACAATTCACAACTCATTACTTATTGTATATAGCTTGCTAATGGTTCATAATATTTATATTATTTCATTCAACGTGTATGCAGGGTTTTTTCAGATTATTTATTTTTTGTACTGATGTGACTGTTGTCCACTGAGTGAAGGAGATGGACTGTGAAATGCAAATAGTGTTTATGTACACGTTTAGAGACGGGAAGCCATTATTTTATTCATATCTAAAAAATACTTCCACTAACATTCTTCATGCTTCAAATGTCTTTTTCTGAAGTAAACTGGTCACGACCTGCAGACATTTCCTGATCTCCTCTGCAGACTCTGAATTCAAACATCAATATTCTCCACATTCAGCACAGTATATATTCAGAATGTTTTGGCATCATTGTGTTCAGCAAAGAGAGGAGGAATTTTCTTGTCCAAATACTACATAGATAGAATATGCAGTCGATGGTCTAGACAGTTCTACAGTTGAAAAAAAAACATCGAAACGCTGCAGCAGCTTCACGATTCTGATGAAATCCACAAATTGGTTGTTGTGTTTCCAGGATACCGACGAAAGCAGTGCCTGAATGTCAGACAGTGTGAATAGAAAAGATCCTTCAACACACTTACAAACAGCCTTTTTAAGTTTAAGAAAAACATCAAATTACTTATTACATACCATCCACTGGAAAACCACTCAGCCTCCACACCCACATGGGGCTTATTCTGTATTTAACGCATGTACAGACAGACAACAAAACACTGGTTTATTGTGATGTCAGTACGTGTGTCGGACCTTTACTGACCATCAGCAGTTAATGATGTAGGTTCTGCCCGCAGGAGCGACCACATGTAACACTCCGGAAAAGTGCTTTGGCAAACTTTCCAGCGAGAGGATGACTTATAAAAGTTAAATAAATGAGCTATAGATGACCACATGTCTGCGCTTTCATACAGACGGAACCACCTTCACCTCAGACGTATGTGTCCTGTCGTTACATTACAACCTTGAGGCAGGTTGTGGCATGTAAAGTGACGGTAATAGTTCACTGACAGGTTGGTTTATTTTTGGGCCGTCTTGTTGCCTCGGTACCTCCACCGCCTGTGAGTCACTGCCACGGAAACTGCCTGTTCTTGCTGAGCGTCTTGCGCCTTTCATAGTCGATCTAAACAATCCAGGCCGTGGAGTTTTTACCTTGCTTGGCGGTGCGAGGCGTTCATAGAGCAGGGGAAAGCTGACATGCTGGCTCCACTGAGGTACTGATAGCGAAATCCTATTAGCTCCCTCCCACTGACGCCAAGCTAACATCAATGGGAAGCGCAAGAGCAGGTGGGTGGTCTGTCACTCTCTTGGTGTTCACTGGCAGGAGCGACCTGCGTGCACACACACGCAGCTGGGACACGGCGAACACACTGTTGCCGTTGTGTGTTTGTGCCTGTCACTGATAGTGTCTGTGCGCACACGGTGGCACTGATGGCGGTGACAGGGTTTCTTACGACGATGTGCATCTGAAGGCCACGGTTTAATTTGAAGGGCAACAAAACAGCAGAGCAGAAATAAATCAGCTCCGTCAAAAAAATAAGAGACAGATTGAAAAATAAAAGTAACCGAGAGAGTGAACAAACCATTAAAACGGGAAGGACGAGGGGAATGCCAGCTCCGACGTGGCCACCAATTTAAAATGGTTTCTGGTCAGGGGAAGTGGCAGGAATGGATGCCCAAATTAGAGAGGTCCCGGCTGGATCTCAGGAAACCCTGTGATCCTCAGCGTGCCAGCATTCCAGCAAGAGAGGAGCATGGGAGCAGGAGCCACCCGGACAATGTTTGGTTTAGACGAGATGGGAGGGCCGGCTCCGTGGTGGATTTTCCGAACCTCGAAACCACAAGGCACTTGGGAAGACAGAGGGGCAGGGAATCTATCCCAGTCGGGGCTGATCGCTGTCAAACACGCTGTCCGGGGGGGGGGGGGGGGTCCCGCGCAACAGTTCAACTTAATTGATAGCATCCCGACTGGTGCTCGACGTCTTTAACTGATGAATGTACTATTTCATCTTCAGTTCAACGGTAAGAGCTTGGAAACAAACTGTGATTTCATTAAGATCACACAGCCAGTTGCCAGTATGATCAAAACATAAAACTCATCGTATGAGTTCACCACTAAAGATGGATTTATGCTTTCGCATTGAACTGAGGCAGACCCTAAGGCGTACCCTGCACAGGCTCCCTACGCCGTCAGGACCCAGTCCTCTGTGTGATAAAACACCTTGAAAAATGACAAAACTTTTGTCCTCCGTTAACTGTTTTTTTTTTTTTTTTTAACAGTCAATGTGTGTGTAAGATGGAGCTGCGATTTCAAAATGAAAAGCCGTATGATGCAAATTGGAACAGAATTACGTCCTTTTATTTCTCAAGTCAAATGGCTTAAGATGTCTGAGAGAGATTTCTGTCTTTTCACACGTCAGTGACAGCACAATTTATTTAAGTTCAAGTTTAACTTTAAAAGTGAGAGCCGACCTGAGTTTCCTTGAATATTTTTTACATCCCTCATCACACTAAGTATGAAGGAGTGAAATGAATGCATCGACAGGAAAGCACATGAACATATGGACCTTGTCGGAGGAAATGTTCTGTATTTGAGCCTTTGAGAGGCGAGATTCATTCAGCGTGATCTAATGCAGTTGGTATGACATTCAAACTAAAGCCAGATCAAAGACGCTAAAGGCAAGAGAGAAGACTGAGACACGGACAGCTCAGGCAGGAGAAAACAAAAGTGGAAGAGCAAAGACATAATGCAGATATCTCGTATTCATCCTCATCAAAACAGGCTCCTCGCTTCCCCCTACATTCTGCCACTGTCATCTTTGCAAATTGTTTGCTCGGAGGCCCGTGTGTGTATACGCATGCATATATTAGCCAAATGACAATCACAACTTAAAACAGGGGACGAGAACAAAAAGCCACAACAGCCGCCTGCCGCCTCTCATTGTTCGCCTAACGGCGAAGGTCGCGAGAGTGGGGGATGAAATGGTGTGCTGGCAGAAAGTGATGAGACAACTCACCACAGATATTATACATGTTACGGGTAATGTGGAAAAACGTGTCAAATGCAAATTAGCTAGGTATTTTAGCCGTTTTACCTCTACCGTAGGTAACTGGCTTTATAACGTCGCTAACGTGAGCTAGCTAGAGAGCTAGTGTGACATTACCCGAAAACACGGGTAGTTTGCAAACAAGCCAGTAATTTGCTTTTTTTTTTCTTGAGTAAACAGAAACTTCACTCATAATGAACCAAATCTTCTTCCTCTTGTTTGTAACTAAAGGGGCTGGATTTGCCAGGGGAAGAGGGTGAGGCGGGTGATGTGTCTGTGTCTGTGTGTGTGTGTGTGGGGGGGGTGGCTGGTCGGTCGGGCTTATGTTATCTGTTAGGCTTTGCCTGTCCAGTGCATTACAAGTCCTGCATCGCTCATTTCATGGCAAGTGTGCTGGAACAGATTATTGCAGAGAGAGAGAGAGAGAGAGGAGGAGGCTGGTTTTGTAGTCAGAAGATGAGCAGCGTAGTGAGCAGCCTCCAAATCCCTGATTATGCACACCCCTACAATTGCCTCATATTACCCAGCGATTTATTTACTTTATTTATTTACTCTGGCATTTAGTATGTTTCGCTCTCTGCTGTCCAGACTCCGGAACCGTTTCAGCAGAAAAAAAAATCGAAATAAATCCCTCACTGAATAAGCAATCTGACTTTTGTACACAAATTATTATGGCACAAATGTAGGTGTATGGAGTTTTTGGATTGGATGGATAGATAGATAGATAGATAGATGGATAGATAGATAGATGGATAGATGGATAGATGGATAGATAGATGGATAGATGGATAGATAGATAGATAGATAGATTAATAAAGTCAAAATTTCTGATTCTCAAACTCAATGAACCAACAACGCAGCTCGTAGGTTTGCAACCACAGCAGCCTGCCTGAGAGGAAGCCATTTTGTGGCTTTGCCCTGCATCTGTTGATCCCCGTACATACTTCCTGCCGCTTCTTGTGCTATGAAAGATGAGATGACTGCGGACCACCGGGTGTGGACAGGATGCCGTATCCCCAGGAGAGGCAACAACTGGAGTCATCTGGTGGCCTAAACATGGTTAAAGGCCTTGGAGAGGTAATACAGTTTGACGGGAGGGCATGGGGTGGGGGCTGAGGGGGCGCTTGCAGATGACCTCACACTCTGTGGCCGCTGTGTTTAAGTGTCAACGGCTGTTCATTCTCTCAGATAACATATGTCCTCCTGACGCTCCTACTTAGGTCAACATACAAAGCTGTGATGATACGGAAAGGCTGATCTCTGATGACATCATCGAGTATTTGGAAAAGGTTTGAACATGCAGTTCAACTCTGATGTGGCTGTTGTTTAACGAATTGTTGTCGGAGATAAGAAATAAGAAGCAAATGCAAACTCCACGTCCTCCAACTCTGAGCTCAGAATCCAAGATGGCAGCACGCAGTATTATCTGTCTGTTTTTACTGTTTTTTACTGTTTTGTATCATTACGTTCTTTGGTTAATTACAATGACTTGTAGACTCAGAACTGTTTAATTGATTGTCAATGTGAATGTAAAAGATCTGACCGGAAGTTTCTGAACTCAGACATCGAGTGCGAGTGGGACACACAAGTCCCTTTGCCTCTGAGCCAGCAGCAGAGGTTGTAACAGAGCCTTGAGGACATCATCCTGCTGGTCCACTCTTGTTGAATATAACAAGGCAGCCAAGCCAAACGGTTGTGTGATACTTGTGCGAGGACAACTTGTGGGAATTCAGCTTGTGTACACATGCAAACGATGAACCATGTCTGTCTGATTACTGTGAAAAAGTGTTGGATGACCTCCTTCACTCAACAGACACATCTGAAACTGTTGGGTTCAAACTGTCTGTGACATTTAACTGATAATTGATTTTTTTGTCTGCGTCGTGCTGGATTTGACACCCATAAATGGCAGCACATGTTCCTTTCACTGCGTCAATCACTTTTAAACATGTGATTGTTGATGAAACACAGATGACCAACCCGAGAGATTCTGGACTATTTGTGTTTGACCTTTATGGGTCAGCATAGCGTACGCTGTGGTCTTCATGATAAATTGAACAAAACAGAGTTGTTAATACGTCTACGACATCCAAAGCACTTAGGTGTTCATGGTTTTACCACAATATTATATAATATCCCTGTTTGGCTTTTTCTGTGTTGTCTGGTGAACGAAGACAATCACACGGCTTGACAGGAGGTTTATAATCACTCCATGCTTCTTCTAAAACCCTGCCAGTACAGACCCAGAATCATCTTTAAAAAAAGTTCTCAGTAAACACTGAATCATACGGGTTACGGGAGAGAGGTGGTGAGATGCCGTCATTAGTTCAGGAAAGATGTGTATGAGTTGCATACATGTACATGTACTGGTGACATCATCGGATTTGTCCAATGTGGGTCCCACTGTCATAAATGATCCGATTCTGATTCATGTCTGTGCGATAACATTTTTTTGAATTCAAATTCATTGATACACCGTGTGGACATGGCCTAAGTTGTAAATGATGCTTGCCATTGCCCCCCCCACACGTTCCGTCCCTTTCCCTCCAATCAGGCCAGGAGACAAAGCAGTGAAAGAAACTCTCTCTGTCCCTCTGTCTCTTCCTCCTTTAGTATTCCTGGGGGGAATGTGCTGCTGCGTGCCCACTTTATGCCGCGTTCCCCTGCCGAGCAAGGCTACACAGCATGGCGTGAAAGGCCATGCTGGAATGCCTCTAATGCACTGTGGAAACTGTGACTGCTTTTGACTTAAATGGTTTCAGATGCGCCTGTTGGACGTGCGCAGCGAGAAACAGCTGGTTGCTGTGGTTATTGATATGCACAACAAGGAGACTGTTGCTGCGCGCCGGACTCAGGCAGGATCATCGCTCATATCCTCATAGATGTTTGCAGCAGTAGATCTTTATATCGACCTGTCGGACTCGTTTCCTGAAAGCAACTTGTCTCAGTAGAAACAGAACAATGGGATATTTCACTTTAAAAGAGCTTTTAAAAGGCTTATTCTGGTTTTGGTTTTGAGCTCCAGTGAAATTGTCGTGCATGTTGTTTTGCTTGGACAGATAATGGGGAAATATATCAGTCAATAATCTCTGCCCTGACATGTTTTAATGTCTGTATAATGTAATCACGTAACGTCACAAACAAACAGTTTCTGAATGTTCTCTGATCTAATTAATTGTTCTTCTAATGCTATACATGTGAGTATATATTAATACATGTGGGGTTTTTTTTCCTGTAGCCATTTATTTAACCAAGAAAGGGTCTCATTGAGATTAAAACTGCATTACAAGATGGTCCTGGCCAAGATAGGCAGCAGCACACTGACATGGCTTTAACATGATATCATTTATATATATTCTCCACATATTGTAGATATTATATATGAGGTACAACTGCTCTGTTACACAACATGCATTCAATTTGAAGTGACACCATTCTGAGAACAAACAACCCATGTACAAAAAACATATATTCCTTTTCCCTTTTTTCCTGTCAGCTCAGACTCATTTCAAATTTTTTTTTTCCATGGTACACAAAAGTAATTTCTTTCATGAAGAGGAACTATTGTTATGGTCCGCACGCTGCGAGAGTGTTTGTGCAGATCACACACACGCACGCACACACACGCACACACACACACACACACACACACACACACACACACACACACACACACACACACACACACACACACACACACACACACACACACA